>DWOX01000496.1:0-10005 GCA_018251315.1 Nastra julia | reverse complement strand
ATACAAAACGGCTATTACCATACATCAGAAACCAAACAACACCCGGTCTTGTTTTTTCAATATCATAAATACACCTAAACTCGATATATGTTACAATTGAAATTAAATATGGTATTCGGTTTCGAATCCCTTGTCATGTTTCCCGAATAACATAACTTAAAACATTCATAAAGATTTCGTACATTCACTTAGCCGTCTACACCTCGGGTTGCTCGTTGCAAAGAAAAAGGGGAACATGAATTCTCGGGCTCATAATTTTGCTTTTCAGTAAGTAATTGGACATTCTTGATGATTGCTCCGTTTAGCGAATTCCTTCGAGTGACAAAAGGTTGATGATTTCAAATAAATGTCTCCAATTATTTCCCTAATCAAAGTTGGCTAAGACTCCAAGCTTAGGTTGACGATAAAATAAGATTAATGTAATCAAAATTATAATCAACGTGTTTTGCTTCTTCTTAATGCGAAATAAATATTTATTCCCATCCATAAAAAAAAACTTTTCGCGTAATTTTAATGGCGGAAATTGTTTTGACTTCCGTAATTCTAATTCAAATTTATTAATTTTCCAACGTGTTTTATACACTTCGTACCTACTTAATAATGACCACTGTCGAAAAGACGCTATCATCTAAACATCTAAAATCACAAAAACTCATCGATTCGAATCACAAGTCGATACGATTAAATCGATCGGCTTATCGAGAGCCGAAAGAGTCACAAGTGGAGCTTACAATAAAATTGTAAGACAAAAACTCGAGCATCAATTTCTCGGAAACTCCCCAATACGAGTCGATGCGGCGGGAGGCGGCGGCTGCATTCCTCTGTAATAATCCCTAGAACCGAGGCGAAGCCTTCGGAGCGATCCTTTCGCGATCACTACAACTACATCACTACACGTTGTATTACTACATTTAGTAAAAATTGGGACTACAGACATGACTTATTTATTGTTACGTCTCTCTTAAACACTAACAAATTCAGTTCAATAGACGCGCGTAATAATACTGCCATTTCCATCACCATTTTTATGCCATGGACTTATACTTTGTAACAACTGAAATTACATTTAATACGTTTCAGTACATTTTTAAGACCGTGCAGGTTCCTACAAATTTAATGGATGGAACAGGGTTAGTTTACTTAGAGAAGTTCGCAAGTAGGAGGGTAGTTAAAGAAAATAAAATCTTAGACCATTGCAGCAAGGTGACCGACTGAAGTCCCAAATGAGTAAGGCCTCAATCGTAATTAGTTAGATTATTTTAATGCTGACATAGAAACACACTCCCTGTAATTAGGGGTGGAGGGCCCGTGGGACCCGCCAGCTGCCGACTGACTGCTCGACCGTGAACTGACACACACACACACACACACTGAATGACACTATAATAGCCTTAACCGACTTACTACTATGTAACAGTCAAACTTCAATTTTTTTTTAGGAGTTACGCATTTAACTACACGTAGTTATCTTAACGATCTCGACCAGTTAATACTGATCTTCCTTCTGTATGTGAACGCTTACAATGCGAAAACCAAGGTGAATTTGTTATCGAGTAATAGGATTTTCAACTATGTGACTCAAAATTAGTTTTGTAATATTTAGCAAAATACAAAAAATAATAATTTGTTCAACACGACTCTAAATAGTCAAAAAAATATTAACTTTTATAATTATTTACCTACACAAACTGCGTCTCATATTAAAATACCACCTACATTATAACAAATCCAAAGAATTCATATAAGAAACCTTCGATTAATTAAGGTGACCGGGTACTCGTATAAATCACCGTTTTAATTATATTTAGCCCAACCCAGTTCGCGACACGTATCGTTCGATACAAAGGCAGTAAATCAGCGAAATCGATATTTCGAGTATGTCCGAGCGGTCATTAAAATGCCGACGACATTTCTAACCTCAGTGAGCTCGTCGCGGAATCGTCTAATTCCATATTCCACAATGAAGTTTTCCTACAAATCGACTTAACCAACCATTCATGACCCGTAACTGTATCAACGTCCTTCAAATTTTCGCTTAGCTGTTCTAGGTCGAAAGGCCAAGCTTTATTGGTCGATGCTTGTAGCAACAACCATCTTTTGATGTGACCGGCGTATCTTTTAGCGATTTATTTCACATAAACCGCAAACTGACAAAACGCTTCACAATTCATTTAGATGTTTATCGTTTTCACACGAAATGTTTATAACATAGTGTAACAAACTACAGTCGACCAATTGAGACACGCAAAGTACACAGATCTCTTACCGCATTAAGTGTGGAATTTCTCTCAAAACCGTTCCGTTTTTAATATGACGATATGGGGCCCTTGCCTAGGACCCCCGGCCAATTAGGGTGGCCCTAAATTGCAAACAAAATCTATTGAAAGTGAGCGTTAGTATTGGTGTATCAAGTTAAAAATAAAAGCTTTTAGTGAACGAAGGTTTTAAAATAGCCGATCCAAATTTAACGTACTGGTTTTAATATGATACTCATTACTTTCTAATGGGACCTTAAATTTGTGGTCTAAGACGGCTCCGACACCTGGCTATATTGTTCCGAAGTGTGTTGCCTCAGTCCCTAGTGACGTAATGTCTAGACGGTGTCGCCTTTCTTTCGACATCAGTGTTGGACCTCTGAAACTTCTTATACTATGACGTTTTTATGGTACGAGTATGTATAGTTTATCTACATATTTTAAAAATTGTAGCAACCTCCTTTGACCATGAAATCTTTAAAAGCGTACCTATTGTTCGTATTTTTTAGTTTTTACCGACAGCTATAAACGTCATTTTAATACTTCAGAGCCAAATTACGATGCAATTTAATTAAATAGCGTTCATAATAAGGTCATAGGTATGTCCGAATAAAAGTAATATATTTTTGTTAAAAATTAAATGTGTTTAAATTATTTGTTAACTTATTTAGGGGTTGAGACCTAACTTTGAAAAGATATTAATTAGGACATAATAATTTGCAGTGATATGCGTATTTTAATTAATGCAAAGCTAGTGAGGATTTTCAGCTTGCATTTATGGATAAAGCACTGCTATAGAAAAAAAATTGCCAAACCTTAAAATAAACGATGGATTAATCAAATTAAGTGATCAATCAATCTCGATTGACTTTTTTTGGTGTGTCGTCAGCGTGGCGCATAGATCAAAGCGTGGCCGCCGGTGACAGATATTTTGATACTTCGCACACGGATTATCTTAATATATGCACATGGATGACTTACTGTTCGCCGGTGGCCTGTTTTTTAACAATGTTACTTGTAAGTCACTTTGTCTCGGTCGAAGTTGCAAGGTGGTCTCTCCACCTGGAGGTGGGCGAACGCGAAATGTCAATTACTAATGCTCTTGCGCTGGTCGCTCGAAAGGAAACTCTTTTTGTTGCTGACATCCTGGTACATACCGGTTTGATTAGATTGGTATATTTGTTAAAATAAACTAATAAAATGCTTGTAGACAGATAGACATTCTGCTATTTTAATAGGTTAATTTTTGCTTTCAATTGTCGATTACACACACATATTTGAAAACTTTGCTCGACAAAAGTTTAGTACGGTGTAGACGCACCGGAGCTATGAAAGGTGTGCCAAGACAGCAAACAAATATCAATGCAAGGTCTTATTTGTTTCAAATTAAGTTAAGTTACATCCTTACCATACGCGGCCCCCAAGTAAGTCACCGGGCGTGACGCGGTCACGTGGCGTGTTCGAAATTCTCATTATCGTTTACGCTTCGATTCGAGCATATTGGTAGCCAGTCGTTCCACCGGCCGGCGTACCCCGTGTTGCCATACTAAAGCGGTCAATTGCCAGTCCAATGCTCTCTGTTACAAAATAACTAAACGTCTTCGTCATTTGAGACCACTTTTTGCGGCGTTTTGCCACAATTAAATCACCATTTCGGACCGACCCCGACTTATTAACATAAGCAGGTAATTAATTTCAAATCGGCTCCTTTATTGAAGTGTTTTTATTTCGGTGAATGTCCAACCTCGCCATAATGGTCTAGTTTTTTACATTAATTATTAGTTGGGACGTTTAATGCAACATCCATAAACTCGTGTTGTGACGTAAACAGGTCTTAGAATCGTATAACATAATCATAAGCTCTTTGATATTTTATGGCGGCGTCCGTTCCGGTTGCGGTGACTCCAGTGACCTAAAGACGACCTAGTGCAAACAAAATAAAGCCGCCCATTCACGAACACGACATCTCGACTAACCTTGAACTAGTTAAACTGGGCGGGTATAAATCAGTGAGACAGACATGGCAACACCGGGCCGGGAAAAAAACCCGCCGATTCGCCGTACCGCTCCGACTGCCCAGACGTATCATTATCTTATTATTATAAACCTCGCTAGCGTTAGAACCCGCGGCTCTGCTTGCCATCTTTTGTTTTTCGGTTTGACAGAACTTCTTGTAGGTATGACATAGAGGTGAAACGGAACGCAACTGTTGCTCCGGCGAAGTAAACCACACGCAAAGCTCGAGTTTCAAATAAAAAAATAAATAATAATACAGTTTAATTCTCGACCTATTGAAGCGTAATATAATAGTGCAATATAATTTAGTATCATATTTGATAGAAAGGTGTATGTAAACAATTACTAACAAAAAAGTATCGTAAAACGCAGTATCACCGCTAAACAGTTTCCAAGGGATCCAGACAATGGCTTGTCATCCCCTTGATCGGGATCAAAATGCTACATTTTGTTAGCGATGACACAGCTCAAAAATAAACTTAACTCTAATTTTATTTGCATTAAAAACATTACCATTTATCTTTCACAAATTATTGAAAAATAAAGCGATCAGGAAAATTTTAAATTATTATGTTACATACACACTCTCAAATTAATATTACTAATACGTTTCTGAAATAGCATTGAAGTGATGTTGTTCGATTTTTTGGCAGTGGCTTGCGTCAGCGCTGCACCGATGCAGGCTGGGGTCACACGCGAACCGTTTGATTGAGGCCCCTAATGACCCCAAATCATAATCATCAGTCCGACGGCGCTGCAAAAAATATTCATATTAATCTCAATTTTGAGTTACCGTAAATAATATTATCCCAAACTTTTTGCACAATTAAACTATGAGAAACTGGACGATGAAATATGGCGATGAAATAACGCGATGATTTAACCTTTTGAGTTGTTTATTTGTTTCGTCAATTTCCTAATCAATAAATAAATGGGTAAGCAAACAGCAGACGGCGCGGACGAGTGCGCCGAGTATCGATAGGTATCGAATTAACTCGCTTAATTTGTGAATGTATAAGTGAGCAGTTATTTACTCAACATAATGACAGGGCGAGTGATTGCCTCTCCGGCATATTGTAATTATGATTCATAAACAGAACCTTAGTTTTTGGAGCGAGTAAAAAACTGCCAAAAGCTAATCTGTTCGTAGCAATTAACCTATCAGCCATTATTTAGTGCTGAAGGTCGTATGAAGTAAATTTCCGATAGAACGAGCTTTAGTTTTGAATGTTATCGTATGTCGAATACGTTACGACGTTACGAGTTACGAGACATACCTCGCGTGATCCAGTTTCAAGCACCTATACGACGGTGACCGTTTATGTTCGAATAAAGGAATCGAACGCCTTCCATTTTTTTCCAAATTGCCGCCGAACAATGACTCTTTCACGGCAAGAAAATGAGTCGCATTTTGACTTAATACATTCAGAAGCTTTTGCGAAACCAATTTGGTGCAGCGTACAACATCATGTGCGGATATTACCGACAACAAAGGTTTTTTTGTAAATTTAATAACAGTTTCGTGACGGCCACGGATTGATTCAGCAAGTAAATATGGGTGCGTGTTGAAATACCCATTATATTTATACGATAAGCCCTTTCAAAGTTTAAGTATTCGAGGTTCGATGCGCACGCGTTTTGTATAATTTCCCTTTGAAGATCGACTCTTCGCTTTCAAATCTTTTGTGTTGTGTTGCACTTAAAAATATGACATTTTACGTAAATATCAGTTAACCGTCGGCTTGTAACCGCGTAGTTAGGTACTTCATCTCACTTGTCCTGTCGAAGTTGTTGGACAATAAAAGCAAAACGAGACGTATTGGTCCGTCTCAGTGGGCAGCGCATAGACAAACCTGTTCTGCACTACGCAGCTCCCACACATGGCCGGCTTCAGACCACTGCGGTGACGAGCTGATAGACCGCTTCATTCGATACCCCACTGGTCGATACACTTGCGTTTATGTACTCCTAGTCAAACGTCATTCAATATGCCTAATACTTTTACTTACTGGTCAGTTTTTATGTAAGGTCTTTAAACTGTAAACTGATACTTTCAATACAAACTTCCGCGTCACATAAAAACTAATGATACCTAGTTTGCAGTCGATTTAGCAATTGATTGATTTGAATAAATTGAACGATTCGACCTCCCGATAAATAATTATGTTGATAATAAAGCACTCGATCCTTGAGATGTTTAACATCAATATTTACTTGGAAAATAATTTTAAGAAATTTACTGTGACCTTTTTCGTAACTTCCTTTCGTGTTAATATTTTTCGGTCGAGTGAGTGTTCAACGTTAATGTAGGTAATGGCTAGATGAGCGCAGTACTAGGGACGTAGCGACTAATAAACATATAACCCGCGCTTCGATATCTGCACATTACGTGCATCCGGCGAGCTTTCGACCGCGCCGGCGCATGCGCCATTGTCCGCCGCCGGATGTCTTGCGGTCACACGCAATTTCACAACCTCTGCACTCGCCTGCTGCCCTGGTACCTACCATTCTTTACTGTTAAAAAAGTAAATTTCACTTATCATCATTATTTTATTTCGTTATAATATCCTTTTAAAAGAAACCACATTTGAAACGATTTTTTAAATATTTATAAGATTGTACTAACTTACGCGTAGCAAGTTGAAGAATACATACATATATTGCTAATAAAATAATATTCTTTCTTCACATTCTTGGAACTTGAAAGCACAGACCCTACCTATATTTTGATAGCCAATCGAGCAAACATTTTTAAAATATCGAACTGCACTGTCTTATTAGAAAATTATTTTTGAAGAGATGTCGAGAATTGAACGCAAGAAAAAATATTTTACGATGTGGCAAAAAAGGCAGTGAGAAATAAAACGTTGAAGAATATAATAAGTCAGAACATAATCTTCATATCGCAACTAATAGAATAGGTATTATTAAAATAAATCGGCCTTCAGAATTCGATACACGAATGTTAATACCTAAGCCATTGTATTTTGTATTCCACGTTAGTCCAAATTTAATATTTTTACTTCATACTCGTATCAGAATGATTTATATGCTCCTTGGATTGTCACCATTTGTTTCCAATAAGATACATATCTCACGAAAACATACCAATAGGAATCCAGCAAGGAGGTCGTTGCAGAAAAAGCTCGATGGTTATCTTAAAATCCGTGAATATACGCGATAAATCAATTTTAAACCCACAGTATTGGTTTTCAATAAAAAGATGTACATCTCGAGAGAATAATTGTGTCTCATTTATTTACCAACGAGATTATTAATTACTCATTGTAACAGTTTCCAAGGAGATAAGCTTGTGCAATAATTCTTGCACCTATGCTTGCAGTGAAATATGCAGGACACATTTTATCAAGGTCTGTTATTTATATCGTGACATTTGTGACCGATCGGGGGTCAAATTTGAGTGCGATGGGAGCCGATTGCGACCAGTTGTGGTCAAAGTCGAGGTGGGCTGAGGTTGTTGAGAGTAGGGAAAACCATGTTGATGTTAATCTATAATAAGCGAATTAATACATGTTTAATCTAGCAGCTGTATCAGCCAGTGAGTATAATGAGCGTCACATGACATAACTCGAGTTTGAAGTTTTTTCGTCGTTATTGTACAAAGGTCTACCGAATTACAGAAGTCTACTTCATCGTTAGATACTATACAATTTAGAATCAAAATAAAGTCATTCTTAGCGAGACCGTCTATAGTCTGTGCTTGGTCATGCCGATCCTCGGCCGACACGAGACGCATCAATCATCCGTTGATGTTTTAATAACAATACGGGTAGCCCCTGATTAGGTACAATTCAATTCAGCTAATTTGTTTCTACCCCGACCTACCCCGACGCCGCGTGGGCCGCGACCTTCCACCTTATTTATGCGCTTATAAATAACTTATCTCACGCCTGGACGTTTAATATCGTCGCGTATTTATTGTTGTCAATAGCTCCTCTGTAGGAGGTGAAATAACATTGAACTTACTTGACTCGGCTGGACCGCACGTTCATACCTATACTCAGTTTAGTGTCTGAAGAGAATGATTGCATAATCGCTACATGGTTAGTATTAATAGCTGTGACGTCAGTTAATTTGCGATGATTCCGAAGTGTCCTTTCATTTATTTTCATTATTATCTCGTTGACTTGTCTGTTTCCTAGAACTGTAAACTATTATTGTCTTAAATACCCTACCATGCCAATCATACGCTAATGCACCCAATACGGTGAAATAATAATATATTGAATGTATAGTATGAATTGTGTTCTAGCATTCAAATGTTCAAGTACCAACGTACATATGTCTAGACATAAGAGGTCTATTGGTGCGTATGCGCATGTAGATAGTTAGGTATAAAGCGTCGGTAGCAGGTTACTGCGTCTTATTGTTTCGCTGGCTTCTTTTTAGTTGCTCGCATTAAGTTCCTAACGATGGCCTCGAATTTAAATGGTGGATCGCAAGAAAGGGGCCCGCGGAACTGGATTTTCGTCCTATCGCCCTTCGCTTGTTTTTACGTTTTACGTACCGCGCTAGGTTTTGTAACGGTACAGCCGTCACATTCGGCGCTGGCGGCCACCGCGCCGCCGCCGCCTCCGTTGTCATCTCGACAACTAATAATTCCGTTCGGCTCATAATTTATAAGACGGTCCGTGCGACCGCTTTTTACCTCTCCCCGTTGCCGACGTCTGGGAATCCGCAACAAAGACCGGCCAGATTCCGTTTTGCATTCCGCGAGTATTCTTGTGCCGCGGATGCCTTCGAATTCGATGTTTCCAAATCAAAATTTGCACTGAATCGATCCGACGGAGAAGCCGCTCGAATAAATAATTCGACTTCGCGCGTCATTTCCCACGCAGATCTCGTACCTATTTAGAGATCTATTGGATTTTAAGTCATTATCATTGAGCCTAAAGCGACCTTCCTTACCGATGCTACTTCAAAATTCAAGTAGTCACCATCACAGACTTACTAGCTTCTATCACCATTTTTGTAGTTTTCTACGTTATGCGATTTGTTTTAGCTTATTACTTACAAAGACATGCGTGTGGAAGTGGATGTATATTTTTGTTGCTAGCACAGTATCGTTGCCGCCTCTGGCATTGCGGTTCTCCATGAGCGCCGCGTGTCATCCACGATTTGGGAGTCGCGTTCGCGTCTCTGTTAAGTACCTTTGTCCGCGTTTCCATTGTGGCAGCTCGCGGGCGTCGTACGCGAGTGACCCAGTTTCGGCGCAGTAAACCACCCCTTCATAATTCGTCTCGGCCCTTTCAGGTCGAAGCCGTTCGATCGGTTAACTCTTGGTTTTTTAGCGACATCGACCCGTTGCATTCCCAGCTTTACGACCACCTCGACTGACCGACGGCTGACAGGGGGATCGTAAAAGATCAGATTTTATTTCTTATTGTTCGCCTTTCGCGAAATCTAATTGAAGTCGGCGGGTCCGAACCCAACGCCATTTACGCGTTTTTAATTTTACTGCGCGCCGTACGCTGAATTATGTCGAACCGATAATGACAACTGGCTGAGAATTTGTTCATTACTTTTTATCACGCATTAAAATTTTAAACTGCTCGTGTGAAGTATTGCGAGGCGAGAGGATCCGATGGACGGCGAGCAGCGAGCGGGGCGCGCGCCCAGTCTTTGTATACCTATTTTTCTACAATCCTGTCTCGAATGATATCCGATATCGCAAGACCGGTTAGAGTAAATACATGTCAGGAAAACAACTTGT
>DWOX01000495.1:0-10006 GCA_018251315.1 Nastra julia | reverse complement strand
TTTTACATACCGCTTCTTTGCTTCAATAACGTGATATGTTACTATAACTGAGTTTTCGACTTGTCACGTTATTGAAGCAAAGAAGGGATATATAAAAATTTTTAGACTTGCCCTATTTTGCACGTAGTTTTACGAAAACCCTGTTAATCGTAACACCTATTTTCATGTTGTTCACACTTTACCACTCATGTACAAGTGATTTCATAACTATAATTGTCACATCAAGCTTAAGATTTTGCAAAACTTGTTTTGAAAGTGAACATTTAAGTTTTAATTTTAAGACAAGTCAAATAATCGAAGTACCTATATGTATTTGTTGATTGATTTCAATATCATAAGGCATATACTTAGTCCTTTTTTAAATTATAACACTGTCTTTTTACTTAGATATAAGAAGGAGATCCATATTTTTACCTCATTATTGGTACGACCACTAGAAGAACAAACCATGTTTAATCGATATTGTAAAAGCATTTGGCATTGTACTAACTCGTCTTTCAAATTTAAAAAAAAAACAATTATATTACCTTTGGAAATTCTAAAAAGTGTATTGAGACGTCACCATATCTACCTTTCACTGACTCTACTCTCCCTACCTTCTTTAAATTAAGTCTAATAGGTATCTAAGGTATTTCTAGTAATGTAAGGAATTGTAGGATACGTGGTACTGTGTATGCATTAACTGCGCAAAACTGTACTCTATAATTATATTTTCAACCTCTGTCAGGAATACTGTTGAAACATCATCAACTAATTAGTAACTAGAGGTACCTAATAGCATTTCCTCTTGGATATTCGTATCAGTATAAATTAATGTTAAGGTTTTCTGAATGTAATGTCATTTAAATGTATTGTACCTTTAAGTAATAAGCTATCGATTGATGTCTTTAAACATCAAAACTGTCAGTATTAATCTGATATTAATTTAATTTAGAGACTAAGCTTGTATTCAGTAGTAAACCATTTTGTTAATTTTTGTTTCACCTACAGTAAGTCTTTGTAAGTCTTAATTTTGGTATATTTTCTGAACAACTTTCCCCGAATTATTACTTATTAACTTAATCTAATAAAATTAATAAGATGTAGTGAAATATGTGTCTAGATTATTGTATTTTAGGAATCTAAATGTGGAAATAAAAATTACAAAAATGTATGTGACGTATTTTTTTTCATCGAACCATTCATTCACCAGTAATTTTATTTTTCTTAATGTATTTAGCAGAGAGAACTAAACACTCTCGTGATCATTCTATTCAGTAATGTATTTTAATAAAAAATAGTTACTCATTTATCAGTAGATATCTGCTCCTTTGATTTTCTAATCTAATGCCTCGATAGACAATACCTTCGAAGTTACAGAACCAAAAGTAAAAACTGCGAGGCATTGTAAGTAAATTTATCCCCGACAAATGTAATTAAAAACGCTTATTTTCACCTGTTTTTGCATTCGAGTGTGGAACAAAAGATAATGACATCGTTACATAACGGTCGCATCGTGAAAGTAATCGTGGGGAAACCACCGGGTCATCGCGGAGTAAGTATGGTAAGTATGTAGAGAGAAGTTAAGTATAATATTATGGTAATCGTTACCACATACAGCAATTGAGTACGCCCATTTCGGCTAGCACTGGTTGGCAAACTTGTTATTAAGAGCCAAATATAGACAATACGAAATTTAAATTTTATTCCAACAGCCATTTTCTAACTTAATTGGTTTAGTAGAAGACGCAGTTAGGGAAATTATTGGGACTGATAGCATACTATACAACTTTTGCTAAATAACTAATTATAAGTAATATTCAGTGTAGCTGCATTACACTTTATGCTGAAAAGCCGCAGCCGAGACAAGAAGAACCTCTGTGATGAGAATAAAACTGGGCCTTCGGGGTAAAATAAAAAGAAATACAGCCTTTCTTGGCTAAAAATAAACAATAAACACGTATATAGAATAGTTAAAATAACTTTAGATTAACATTGAAGCATTTATATTGAAGTTAGCTGGTTATCAGAAAGATAAGTCATTCAGTAAGCTAGCCTTCAGAGGCCATTGGCCCCACGAAAAAGCAATAGAGCAGCGTTATACTAGCCCTGACTTCAAGTCATATCAATTAGTATAGAGAAATTTTAACGTTAATTTCTAACTGCTGAATGCCTATTACATCATGCGACCTTTTAAAATAATTGAAAACTTCTTACGTAAAGCGTATTCGTATCTCGCTTCTAAGCAATGTGAAGGCTTTACGCATAGATACAGCCATTGACATTCACTTACATAACTTATCGTACTAGCGGAAATATGTCTCACTGTCGGCGATGAAAGAGGAAACTAAGCGTCCGGTCATACAGACCGGCTCGAAGACGAGAGTACATTTTTATCACGCTGGAAACAGAGTTCTGAGTGGTTGAATTATGGTTTATTATTGAATGTGCACTTCTTTTGTCACTAAGAATTTATTTGATTGCGTACTCCGCTGCGCCAATTCCGCTCAAGCCAATTCAAAGCTATACGATGGTCTGTATGAAAATAAAAATGCAAGTATTACAGATGAAATACATAGTGCTTTTACCCTGATGGTGTGCGTTGATTCTAGCGATCGATGAAGTTAAGCAGCAGTTGTCACGGTCGATAAAGGATGGGTGTCTGATAGTGACAAAAATCTTGATCATTGTCGTGTTTCAAAGGACACGTTAAGCCGTCGGTCCAGTAGATATAGATGACAAGCATTAAGCCTTGTACGTATAGTATCGTTCAAGCTACACTTATTAGATGACCATATTAACCTACACGAAACATATTTTAGATCTTTCTGACCATGTTTATTACGACTTTATTGAACAAATTCACAATCTGTAAAATATCATGGCACTAACTCATTAGCAATTATTTGAGAAGAAAGCAAGTAAACTCTACTTACTTCTGTATCATAACAATTTTAATCGAAGTCTTCAAAGTCAATATGCCGACGACTGCTGTAGACAACGCATCGCTTCATCACTGACAGTAAGACCAATGGTCAAGGGACGCTTACGTAAGCTTTAAGCCCTTCACTCTTACTTCCTAAAGCTCCGGGCTAGTAGAACGGGAAGTTGTAACTATTACCGCCGTCACATAGAAATGTCGCTCGCGAGAACTTACAAATACAATTGAAATTTACAATCGACTTCATGGAAGTTAATTATATATAAAATATTGAAACACTAGGATTCCCTGACGGCTTGTGTGTATGTATCATGGACTACACAAAGCGACGAAGGGCACGCGCCTAGAAAGAAAAGAAACTCAGCACTCTAATTTTTGCTTCGCTGGAAACAGAACCCTGTAACCTTTAAACGACACTCCGGCATGGTCACTATTATGCCGTATTTTATTAAAGATTTTTTAGTTTTAGGGTCAACTCGTGATCCACTCTAAACCTCGTGTGTAAGTACCGTAGCCATCATATTATTATAACGATGTTTATTTTTTTACCGCCCTTATAATTATTCATGAAAAGGATATCTTAGAGCGACGATAAGCACTTACCAAGTAGGTGGCTCTTTTTTTCTATTTTCGTTAGTTTCCTGTTAAAAAATATGAAGAAGCTGAGATCAATTAAATATACGATCAGATTTAAATATGTTTCATGTAACTTGGATGACCGTTGCCTTCATAACTTACATAGAGATTGGACTCAGCGGCCGTTATCTATTTATACCTGTCACTTAAAACTGTTAAACAAAAGTAGAAACGCATATAATAGAGCCAGGCATCTCTATTTATATTTAGATGGCGCAATACAAAATTAAAATTTACAGCGCCTACAAGAAATACATAGCAATCTCACTCACAGTCTCTTTTGCACGCCTATTATTAAAGTATTTGTAACTTGTTTGGAATTTCATTGCTGTGTTCAATACGGTAGTCAATCGCAACAATAAAATAATAACATTTACGCTATACAATATGAAAAGCGATAGCGAAATGTAATTCACTCTAGATTCTAGAGTCTAGAAAGTATTTCTTGGCTCCAAGTTTTGACAAAATATGCTAACGCCTGGAAAAAATATTATAGCAATTAGGCCAAAGTCAATATTAAACTGCTGAAAAAACATCAACTCTTCACTGATTAATTTTGAATTTCTACTTCCATCGATAATAATTAGTTAGTAACAAGACTGAAAATTACTAGATATTAACCTCGTTGTCATGCTTGCTCCAAACACTGTTTAATCATTACTAACATTTGACACGAAAAAAAACTTCTTTATTTGTTTGTTTGAGGATTTTATGATTTTTTATTATTATACTGTCACAACTTCACTTTAGAGTTCGTACATAAAATGCATGAGTTCGCAAACTATTTACATTCAATAACCGTAGTGATTATTGAGGGTATTAGTACAATGAAAATAAATAATTATTAGATTTTCTAGTGTTAGCTTCGAACGAGATTCACCACTGGCGTCCCTCGAAGAGAGCTAAGATCACGAGTGCCTACACTACTTATAAATACTTAACCACTTTGTTCAAATTTTATCACCGTACTTGAGTTTTGCTCGTCCTGTTAATGGATTATGATGAACGAGAACTTGATCAGTTTGAAGAGATCTGACCCTGTGGTCGACTGGCGTATCAACTTCTTTATGAACATAGGTTTCTTTATGATTTGTTTCACTGTTAGCTCCATTTATATTTTTATTCGGTTCCTTATATCTCTTACTCTGTTTGGTTTCTATATATTCTATCGGTTCTGGAGGGCTTGTGCTTTGTACGTTGTTATATACTGGCGATGATTGAGGAGGAAGACTGGTCGTTGTTGGTAATGAGGTCGTAAATGGAGTCGATGGAGTTGGAGCTTCAGCATACTGGTAATTATTATTGGATGCTGCGGGCATGGAAGGCTGATCATGCATTGCCTTTACTGCCATCACTGTATAATAGGGATGCACGGGTGATGATTCTTTTATCGTAAACGGCGTTGGCGTTGGTGAATTTAGTAACTGTGATTGGTCATATTGGTCAAAATCCAGTGCAGTTGGAGTTTCGTCGTCAGATAAACTACTTTGTTCCAAATGATCTACGTACGTTAAATGGTCTTGCCCTCCAAAACTTATATTTTGTGTTGATACTGATTTTTTTGAGCTTTTCTTCTCTGGAAGTGTATAAACAGAATTTTCGTTTTTATCCTCAGTGGTAAATATGTTTGACGAGGATGCATAAGTATCATATTCGTAATTATTCGCATAGTTGTCTTTGAAATTTACGAAAGGATCCTTGTATCTTGGAACAGAAGATGATGCGCTGGCGTAACCTTTTGGAGTGTAGTCGTGGACCACTGTAGATGACACAGAGAAAGGGGCCGATGAGCTATCCGGTTGAACTCGGTAGTCATATGCAGATTTTCCATAATAAGTTGGGGCCACATTACGGGGTTTTACTACATTTGTATCTTTATACCTCTCATTGTTTATCGTTCTATAATCGTTTAAATTTAAATTTGAATCTATCTCATCAAGAAATGGCAAAGTTTGTCTATGCGTTTTTTTCGGCCTATTTGGTGTATAAATACTTTCGTAATAAGATAAATCGGTTGAATGAGGTTTAGTGATCTTTTTTGTTCGCTGACCATACTTGGTTTTCTGCTTTTTATGCGATCCTCCAGAAATTCTTAAACCTTTGCTGTTATAGGACACTTTCGGAGGTAAACTTAGTGCATCTTTGGTAATGTCGACATCAGCAGGTATTTCACCATGATCATGAAATATGTGATCATGTGTTACATCTCGATTGTATGCTGCATACTCAAGTTGTGCTGGAGCTGCTATCGGCCCTAAGCCTGCCAATTTTGTGAACGAATCTGACGGTATTGCTATTATTGTTTGGGAATTCTTGTAAGGATTAATTGGTCGAGCTGGACTCATTGCTGTCATGCTAGATACAGGATCCACGCCAACTACGCTGTTGTACTTATTCGGGTCATCAAAAACTAATTTATGTATATGCTCTTCACTGTAGGCGTGGATGTGTTCTGTATCACCGTCGACAATTTTTTCAACTCGTGGAGGTTTTTTAATTTTGCGTATAATTCCAGAGCCGTCTAAATCCGCGTAAAATTGTTCATGAAAGTTAGTCACTGGAACCTCTTCATCGACAGGGGGAGGTGGTTGAGGTCGTTTGCGAACAACGACCCGTTTATGTTTTCCTTTACGGACAACCTTCTTACGCGGTTGGTCGTTAATCTTTACAATCTTCACTTTTTTCGGCAGATGATTCTGTGAGATCGTGGCGGGAGATGAGTATGCAGCAGGTAAGTAACTGTCTACCGTGTCCGGTGGAGGATTAAGATCGTAGTCGTCCTCTAGTTCGCTTGTGGTAGGTCCATAATATCCCCGAGCATGGTAGAGCGGCAGGAGTTTTGAGGCCGCCGGGGAAACGCCGTGCAATCGATGTTGGTTCTCATCGATGATTTCCACGGAGTTGAGCGGAAGGATATTCGTCACCGCTGGCAAGGCGACGTTCGATGGTAACGCCACCGCACCATCCCCACCCGGCATGAACGCCGGAGCATACTGCGTGGGTGCAGCGTGGTTCGTTATATATATCTTCTTATGGTGGTGTATATGTTTCACCTTCTGTGGTAGATGTATGCGAATCTTTTTCCTGAAACAAAAGAAAAGGTGCTGCTATACCGATTATCGAATCGAGTAATTTCGTTGAATGAATAAATTATTCGCTTTGATGCTCGACGCGTTGGCGTTACAAGGAAGACATTAAATGTATAAGGCGGATAGTTGGAGCGCGTTGATCGATCGCATGCAAGCTTAGCTGGTTTTTATGAGCTCGAGTGTTCCGTCTAGTGTCAACGGCATGCGCGTGAAACGATGGTTGCTTTCCCTCCGACGCGAGTCCGTCCGTAACAAGCCGGTACATTTTGAAGCAAGTTTGTTGAGGGCGCCACTAAGACTTTCTATTCCCTAATCGTTTATTACCTGCCCGATCGTCATTCTGAGCAATTAGCATGGCGGAGAAATGTATCAATTTAGTCGCTAACGGCACGTGTTAGTTCATTCGCGTAGCTTGTTCTTGATGAACAGAAAAAATCTTTCGCAATTAACATAAAAATGTAAATTAAATGTATCATGATGGGCGCAAGCATTAAACTAACATGTATTCATAACTGTAAGAACATACATGAAAAAAAAATTGTTCATGAATTATAATAAAAAGTAACCATAACCTCTACTATACATATTTAATTTAAATAATCGTGTTAACTGCACGTAATAATAATAATAATTAAACAACTTACTTAGGTCCATCTGCCGTGATGTGTACCGAAGCTACAGCTACAAGAAGAGCGAACTGTAACAAGGAGACAGCAATATTTAAAACGATAAATATGTAATTCAATATTGGTTTAATACATAAATATCTTATTTCATAATTATGGGCTAATATAACGTACTGAATCAAAAGGAAATTCGATTGGTGTGGCCACCCTAAGTGCAAAAAAAATCAGTAGGTTGCGTTTTTGTGTCTCCATTTTTTATCTAATGGTATATGGGTATGTAAGAGCTTCGTTTTTTTTATATAAGAAAGAGAGAAAACATTTATGCCAAAGTTTTTGGATTAATGCGTGTTAAAAATTAGGTACTAAGATATTGTTAATAACATTATGGTGGGTACCCAATATGTGATACATAGAAATATATACATGGCCTTAGATATGACATCGTGATCTGCGCGTTTTGAATAAATTGATTTTTTACCCCTGTTTAAGAGAAAAAAAAGTATTATTACAATTTTTTTTTCTAAACATAATATGACCTATGACCTTTTATTTTCTAATCAAAGTAAAGATATACACGAGAAACCGAATTTTGGTAATTATTCTCATAAACGGCGAAATATGTCCGAAAATAAATATTTGTTTTCTTAGTGATTTATGTTTTACCTGTACGAATAAAGTGCTACAATGCATTTAGTACCTTAATTTTTAATGTCGTTATTAACCCACAATATATTTTATGGATTTTCGTGAGAAATGCGTTAATGTCCCTACATTTACAAATTACTAGATTTTGTAGGGACGATTTGACAAATCGTCGTCAATACATGTATAGCCTTAACCTTATACAATTAAATGTCTCTTAATTTTATGGGATCAATTTTAAACTTATATTTTAGTAACACAATTGCGACCTTCAGATGGTTCGCAGGGGACCCTTAGTCATCGAACGATATTGTTCATATCATTATTCTACCTTGAAAACAACAATCAGTACTTAGCATAGAGGTTAGTACTAGAGATGTAGAAATGAATGATCGTATTAATTTGTCTGAATTCTGTCGACATTCAAATAAATATCAAATGTCCCACCAAAAAATATTCCAAATTTTTTTTTAGGTCGACCCGCCAGTTTGTTTTATTGCCTGGATATTTTGGTGTGGTCTAGATATTGTGGTGTCTGGTAAACTCTTTCTTTCTTCGCCAATAAGCCTTTAATGGGTTGAAGGCCCTCGACTTCTACTTTACTATAGTAGCTGCAGATTTGAATATCATTAAAGGGTATTAAAGGTACGCGTGCCTACCAATGACACTAATAAGCAGAGACGCATTTATGACTTGTATTAAAAAGTGTTAAAGATATTCCAAATTTAAATAGCTTGATATTCTTTTTTCTTTTTCTGTTAGAATAACGAAGAGACAGTTACTGTATTTTAGTTCAGATTTTTTTAGTAGTTTGTAGATATTGTTTTATTTTTTACACCAAACTTTTTACCCCTTTAGGGGAAGAATTTTCAAAAATCCCTTCTTAGCTCCCCACACACAAAACTAAACCCATGGTTTGGATTCACTAATCTGTACGTTTGTCAGTCGGTACAACGAATCAATCAAACGTCGCAACTCTAATCGCCTGCCATCCTCAACACAAGAATACGTAGCATCACAACACGTTTCCACTTCTACCACGTCACTTGTCACTGTCACCCGTCACTAAAGCACCAAAGGAAATACCGACCAATTTCAACCAATCCATTGCCGCCTTCCGCTTTTTACGCGAACGAACGATCGAGTCCTCCTAACAGCAGAAGACGAAGCAGCACTGCACTTGAAGCTCTTATGATAATTATTACGATGCGCGTGTTCATTTATAACATTCATTTTCATGCTTCAGAGGACACGGAGTGCAGTTTGTGCAAATGCATCGTACGAGCCGACGGTGCGGACACTTCGGGTGCTGTCTTCGAGATTTATAGGATAATAGGACATACATCAAACTTTAAATTGAGTGTCAAAACTGGACGCACAATACATTTTTATGCTAATGGGTGATAGACGAGTTGATATATTTTTTTTGTAATGTATTAAGCAACTCTTCTTTTACGATGTCCATGGGCGGCAAGGGTTGGTGGCACCGTCAGCTCCTTTGCTATTTAGTAGGCAAACGAATAATGGACCACTAGATGGTAAGAAGCCAACGCCGCCCAAAGACATTTGCCACTCCGAGTTTCCTAAGAAACTGACAGACCACCTCTAGGTGATCCCCATGTATCTTTGAGGGAATACACCCTTTGGTACTTCATTCTGGAGAGATAAGCCGACCTATTACCTCTCTTACCTGTCGTCTAAGCCTGTTCATAGACGGACTGATTGAAGCAGTTGGTGCTTCAACATCAAGCAGTAGCGTGCAGTCCCACCGCTATATACGAATAGCGTATAGTCGGTATATAAAATCGAGCACGCCAACTGATCAAGCCGCTGACAGCTATAACCAGCTGAGGTATGCTAATTTCAATGCTGAAATTTAGATTAAATTAGGTATCGGTAGAATAAAGGGTTGGGGAAAAAGTCTTTTCGCATTAGAGTATGTATGAACTTGTAATAAAATCTCTTTGGCTGTAGTATTTGTATCTGGCTGGTTTTGGTATCATTGAAAGTTAAAATTTTAAAGAACATAATTCCAAATTCAAATTAGGCAAATGTGTGATTTTCATTTGTTTTTCGTACTGTCAAGATGAGTG
>DWOX01000494.1:0-10013 GCA_018251315.1 Nastra julia | reverse complement strand
ATCCAGATTTTTGATAAATGAGTTCAAATTATATCACAATGAAACGAAATCTTAAAAATGCAATTTACTCAAATTGACCCAAATTGCACTTATTACTTTTTACCTGTAAGTAGACGATATGCTAGAATTTTAGACATTAATAATCGTAACCGTAAATCGTAATATTTGTAGAGGTTACATTTTCAATTTATGTAATAAGAAAATTACTAACAAAAATATATTAGTATAAACATTAAATTTCCTCCAAGTCAATGCAACATCACTAATTTATATTCCGAAGTTGCTTCTGCGCTGAGGTCCCACAAAGTCGTTTTAATTTATGCAAATGTAAATGTTGTGTCAGGAGTGTGTCTGCCTCACATAGTTCGCGAATATTTACACTTTAGACACATGCATACAAGGATGAAAACTTTATGAGGGAATTACAGTTTTGTAATTAGCCTAAACAAGCCAAAAACAAAATAAAAAATATCTACCATAATACCAATGCTACCTAACGAATAATTTACACATGCCCTGGTACTCTTTCACTGATCGGAAGAAAACATTCACAGGAATATTCCAATATTCCCACAGGTACCAGGACTACAGAAACAATCCAGAATCCTTATAAAATTATGAACCAGCATGTTTTTCACGCTACGTCAAAAATAAATTTGCACCCTTAAACATTCTCATTCAACACAAAAAATACTCAACTGAGAGTAGAGCGGTTCCCAAGAATTATTTAGTTTTTAAATCTGTCCGAATTAACTTTGCTCTGAAATCCCATTGTCCTAAAATTTCTTAGAATGCCAAGAATACGGCAAAAGCCTAGCAATTTAGTAGATTACTTAGATTCACTAAGATTCACAAAAAAACATTTTATACCTATTTTATCTTAAACAAATTAACTCGTGACGCCACTGATGCTGAAATTGTTTTGAATTTTATTTATTCAAAAAGTCACAGCAACTGGCATCGATTCCCAGGAGTACTAAGGATTCAGAAATTACAACAAATGTCAGTATTCTTTTTGAATTTGGGAAAATTCAGTTATTCACTTTTATTCCCAGAGATACTAAGGCTCCATAAAATACGAAGAAATTATATGGGTCGAACTGAAATAGGAATCAGGGTAGAAGGATGTATTTCACGACACTGACATACACTTCTTTCTTCCAAAGAGAATTCACAGCCACTTATTTCCATTCCCAGGATCACCAAGGCTTCAGATATTGCATGAGGATTTACTTGTGTAATAAGTAAACCATACAATGTCACTCGAAAGAGACAACAAAATATGAGAAAGAGATAAAAGTATCGGCAGATGTGTCGGTATGTTCGAACAGTTTATAGAACATTCATGACAGATTGTAAGAATTTGGTGATAAGAATGATTTTGCCCTGATTATTTGAGATGAAACTAATTAAATTCCATTGTAATATATAGTTGAGCACTACCAAGGAAACAGAGACACGAGGTAGGTATAGCACAAAA
Source organism: Nastra julia (assembly GCA_018251315.1). Lineage (NCBI taxonomy): Eukaryota > Metazoa > Arthropoda > Insecta > Lepidoptera > Hesperiidae > Nastra > Nastra julia. Next base: position 8,533 of record DWOX01000494.1, on the reverse strand, counting down.
CAAAAGGCAGCTGTAATTTCATTACATTCTGCGGCCGTTAGCGAAACAATCTCGGCGAGATTAAGCGCAATTCACTTGGCGCCTTCAAGGAATGTCGAATAAAAAAATATTTCCAACTTCCCAAGGAAACGGCCGTTTCGCCCTATCCCTGAAAATGGAGTTTGGAAGAGAACATTTGCAAATAAAGGCGCGTAAAATCCGAGCATAATGCCCGGTGGCTTAATAAATCTGGGACTTTTACGACTGTTAAATAGCTTTTGAATAAATCTTTACTGCCATGTAAGAAACTTCTTTCACATTACTCCGTCCGAATCATCCGTCTGTACTATGTATACCTACCTTCTTTCGGCAGGCACCTAAATCTTGCTTTTAATATTTGGAACGGTCCTTTTTGCTGATTAGTTTCGGCGTTATTTGAAAGCAATAAAATATTTTTTAAGATAAACGAACGGTTAACTCGATTTCCGATTTTCATAGACTGGCGGATTTTTGATAGGATTAACAGCAATGTGGAGGAGACTTTATTGAATATTTCCGCCAAACGTCAAAAGCAGAAAGAACAGAGCACAAGAGCCCTTAATACAACGGCATAAAACACCATTCTAAAATAACGCACCATAATTTAAAAATATTCCAACAACAACGTATAAAACTTTCGCCAACACAATTACTTCAACGTACTCGCTTTTAACGCGCGAACACTGCGTGCATAATAAAGCCATCAAACTTCTCACTCGTTCAGCGTCAACTCATACCAACACATTTGCACGACAAAGCCGTTTATACAAACACCAAGTAAATAAACGTAGCCCCATTCATATCTACCCAGAAAGCACGTACTCGGCTTTATAAAACTTTGACCGACATAATAACGCCACCGCTCTTAATCCGCCAACGCTCTTGCATAATAAAGCGTCACGGCACGCCGTCAAACTTGTTCAACCCTAACCCTATTCGCTGTGAAACGAAAGTGACACATGGTAACGCAGCGAAGAGTTCCACTCCCCTATTAACTGCTGACAAATGTTTTGTTACACTGTACTCTACTTACACTGTGACGATTGAATGTGTGAGCGGGAAATGAAAGATTTACTTAAATTACGAATGATGAGGTTAGTTCTGGTAATTGATTTTCTTTGATTTTTATTTTATATACACAAAAACCAGATATAGCAAGTCTTATTTGACATCGGGTACAGATTAGTGTAGTCGTAGTCAATCATGAAAATCACTAGCGTAGTAATGTTCCGCAACATTGTATAAAGAAATACGTGTACGAAATTAAACATTTAGCGAGATATTTTTCACTCTTTCACGCATACACTTATCAAGACAATATCGGAGAGCGGCACGTGTCTCGCTGTAACACAGGGCGTCGCTTCATGCATAATAATCTCGTCAAACTCCTCACACGTTTAACGTCAGAGCATTTGCACGACAAAGGGGGCGACTAGGGCGACAGACGCGTCGCGGTGCTTCCCTCATTATCTACGCAAACACCAACATGTCAACATTGACATCGCCCCGTATTGAAGAAAGTGCGGCCGCAAACCCCACATCAAATTTTAATCGCAAGTAATTATGTTCGAGTGGATTCGTTGTATAATTTTGCAATTTGTTGGATTAATGGAAGTTTTAAGGAGTTCAAGGACGTCTTTAATTCCAATATAATCTCTGATCATTACGTCTGAGTAACAGATGAGCCAGGTCAAGCTATAGGCAACTTTTAAAGGCATTCCCGATTAAGTAGTACTTGACGATATTCCATACTCTTTTTCATTAATAAAATTCACACTAACCTACGTCATTAATGTTCTTCATTTTCTGTTGCAAATTACACATTACTTGACAAAAAATATCAAGTACGAGTATAATAGATGAAATAAGGCGGGAGTCGTCAGCCGATAATGGCTTAAAGATATAAAACCACATAATCCATCATATTCCATAATTGATAGATTAGAGTTTGTCAAGATGAGCCGATCATTCTATCTACGGATCGATATCTATCGCCCCGGACTGATAAGATGATAAAGCGAAATGGTTCCAACGCTATAAATACCTCATTCAATTACATTATGTTAATTTTTTTGCTGTCACATTCAGCTACTAACTTTCCTTTGCGCTTTGAACAGTACCTATATTAAAACGTTGTGAATGTGCGTTGAATTTAATTTTCACTAGCATTGCCGGTGCGTTTAAACGCGAAATTTGTAGGTAGTTATTTAACAACTCTACATAAAGTATAATTTACAAGTTTACCGTGAAATTACTTAAAAAGTTTTGAATTATGAAGCGTTTCGGGAAGTTCTGAGAGAAGGGAGAGATGGACGGAGCGCAGAAACAACGTTCGAAGAATTCAGGGACCCACCTTCACCACATTAATGTTTCGAAACGCTGCGCCAAAATTTCCTTTATGAACGGAGTTAATTTAATTAATTACTTTAATAGGATTGTTTATAACGATCTTTAAATGGTACGTAATGGGACGAGTTAGGAATGAAATAGAACTAGAAATTTGCATAGAAATAATTAGACGGTACATCTTTAACGGTTTTTCTTTTACATCAGCCAAGTCCCATCCAGTATTTGATTAAAACATCTGATTAGGTAATAGCGAACAGGAAATTAAATTCTTTTTGTATTGGATACGAAAAGACGTCTGTAATTTACTTTACATATCTACATATCTATACATTTGCAGTCACACTGACTAGGCGTGCTCGCTCAGTTAGTTATAAATAGACCGACCGTACGATAAATATGTGAGTCCTGTTTAACCCTTTAAAAATTAAATCCGTTTGGTACCAGGATATCATGAATGAAAGGCGATATTGTAAATGAAATGAGAATAGTATTTATTATATGGAAAAAAGAACATCTTTGGCAATCAATCACCCTCGAATTAATAAGATACAATTGAAATTAATAGGGGTTCATTAATTTGGATGGGAAATTATTAAGATAAAAATTGCAAACAACGATCGATGATCTCTAATGCAAAATGTCTAAAGAGTTAAGTTTGTTCCACTTTAGCACCAGGGCGTTATAAGTCCGGAGGCGGTAAAATCTTCTCGGGTCTCAGAAAAAAGAGAGCAAAGAAAGACTCGTTGTAGAACAAAAAATGTGTGACACAAAAGGGATGCATTGATAGTCCCGTCTCCGTTTCTGTTAAATAAGTGTGAAGAGAAAAAACAGTCACGCTCGAGCTTTACTACCGGACTATTAAACTGAAGTTGAATTTTAAAACCGTTAAAACAAACCACCCGCTACAAATTTTATGTTCATTGTGTAATGACTATTTCATGGGAAAACATTAAAATTATGGATGAATCTTAATTTCATGGAGTTTTACAATAATTCTCTATTATTTATAAAGACTTGGAATAAACGTTGCGTTGCAATGTTGTAAATTAATTTATTTTATAGTAATGTTTGACGTGCGTTAAGTGAGCTATTTGTTCCTAAGACGAAATAAATGATTTGAATTTGAACCATATTCCCTAAGTTATATTGTAAGATTTGTACCGAATATTGACGAAAATCTGGTAGTGTCAACCATTTAAAAAAATATTTTTTAACTTGTGTGATACCTTATTATAAAACCTTTGGAGTACCAGGAAATCATAACGTACCTGCAAGCTCGGCGGGCAGTGGTCGAGTAGTTCCAACATGTGCTGTATATTCTGGGCGTCTTGAATCACGAAGTTCAACTCCATGTCGAACTCGCCACCAACCAGCTGAAACAAAAAAAAACGTTGTAGCGTTTTCATGAACACGCATACTGTAAACTCACGGGGTACGTAAACAACAAGATTAAAATATAATTTCACGGGCTGCTCCGCAAACGAATTAAATGGCCGCGATATATTTTGCAAGAGCACGTCGTAAAATTAAATTTTCCCGCGGTGGGCGATAAAATTAATTTAGTAGATAATGCTTAAGCAGTTACCACGCCTATTTAAGATTTAGTGTTCTGGTTTTGTATGTGAACAAAGAAAGGCCTTAAAGTCAGTAGAAATACAACATACAACGAGACCCAGGTATTTGTCTTTGATAACGACAATTGATAACACCCCTGCGCTAACTGCAATTATGTTTAATGTACACAATAACAAGGCCTGCCAATGTATGCCGTAAATTGTTTTAAGTTTTGCGAGGATGATAAGAAGGCTTTCAATCCGTTTAATTATCACCAATAAATCATAGATTTATCTACTAGAGTCCCGTATTTTTAATCAAGTTTCATACCCAAAGGTACTAAAGTAATCTACGACTGTTCGATAAAACAAAGGAAAAACTAAAAAAAAAACCTGTTTATTAAATAGTAAACAAAGCGAAATATGTCATGTAACAGTGTGTAGCATACATGTCCTTATAGTTTACAGGGCCGGTAACTTCATCCAACTGAGTTGTCGGGCGCTTGTTATCGCGCACATGTTCTATCCTGTTACAAACAATGCCCATGTCAGGCGGCTGATATTTCCTGACTTGAGGTGAAACTAGTGATATACGAGCTTTATGACAAACAAGCAACCTGATATTTTATCCGTCTTCACTACTTTTAGTTAAAAGATGCGATTAGAGATAAAAAGTAGATAGTCAGATTTCATAGATTTTTTTTTGCTTTATAAAGCAAACAAAGTACTTTATACAAGCGTCAGGTCGTATTTTTAAAGAGCTCTTTTAAATATATTAGCTAAGGTTGAAGAAAAAATCAGTATTGAAAAAATACCGCCTCAAGAAGGAACTTACAGGGATCTCATTTCCCAGTTTACAAAAGTTATTCAACAAAAAACTTTAGGTTGAACGTTCATAGTTTACTTGCCTCCTGGTTTCGCCGGACCATTTCTATTAAATAGGGCCAAGCATTTTCTGACCGATTGAATTATTGGCCGAGCTTTGAAAAGCCAACGACACAATGGGGTGTTGTCCCAGTCGTGTTCTACGGACATTCAATTTGTGCGATCGGTCAATCTCTGTATAGCCTATGTGCGCCTAGTACCCTGGTCTTTTGTATTCATCAATAATGGAAGCGGCGGCAAAGAACATGAAAAATAAATCTAACTCATAAACTGACTAACTGACAAGATTTCAAATTCGCAACGAGTATACTCCTCATTTTTTTCCCTATTATTATTACCTCGATGACAGATGAACTGTCCAAAGCCTACTTTCATTCTAAACGCACATTTAATTGTTAACTTTTAAAAATGATTAGTTAAATCTAAATAATAAATAAATTAATTATTATTTCAACCAAAAAGAAGTTACATACAACGCGCCTTTTCCTTTAATTCGAAATCCTCAAAATTATAATTTTATTTATGGGATTTCACAATCACTTTACTAGTTTCATAAAATCAAAGCGAACGTCGGTCAGATGTTTGCAGTTAATGCCATGAGTTTAAAGGTCGTCTCTTCGCTCTCTGTTTCCTATTAACCAACTCTTCTAACTTCTTAACACAGCTCATTTTCTAAACAACCCTCAAACGAAAGCTTGCAATACAATACTATTTCTACCCTTATGGTGTAAGTGTACCAGGCGATGATAAAAATAGAAGCGCTAATAAGGGTGTTGCTTTTATGGTGGTCGCTTTGAGAAGGGTGACTCTAGTCAACAGCTGTTCATTGAGGCAGAAGTGTAGGTATGCTGAGAGAGGGAAACACACTTGTAGTATATTAAAATTGAAAAGTACAGCGCAGATAGTTTAAATATTTATAATTAATTACAAACCTAGGGCAATGAATAAATAAAAATCGTAATTCCCATTGAACAGACGTATTTGTATTGTATTAAATTTAAATCTTCATAAAGACACGTCTTTAACTTATTTCAGAGTATTAATGGTGTGCTTCTTCTGTCTTAAACTGATTGATAATAATTACATTTTTTCTTGCACTACGAAGAATGTGTGAACAATGGAACGCGCAGCTCTAGTATTAGGAGATCATAACCAAATAGAACATACTCGTAGGACCCCAATTTTATTCATGATGTAACAACTATTATGGGCGGAGCTGCATAAACAAGACAGCCTATAAAAGAAAGGGACACACATCTCTCCCCTAGCTTGTAAATTTTTTGCCCATATTTGAATGCAATGTTAGGGTTGTACCAAGTACCAAACCAGTATTATTAAAACAATCAAGCAGTCAAGTTGGCATTCATTAAAATAGGTCAAATGTTTACGCATTTAGAGTAATTCGATAATAAATTTAAGTTCAAAGTTTCTTTAAAAACTTAACAGGAAAACGCATCGAGAAAGGGTTTGATTGTATGAATACAAATAAAACCATTAGGGCTAGCGGAGGTTTCGCTAACGATTTAATCACATCGTCTGGCTCGCCTGTTGGCGGCCGATGGTGGTATAAACGCAATTATAACGAAACGATTCCAGGGTTACCAACTGTTAAGATCAAATTCTTAGGTGACTCTTCCCAACACTACGACTCGAATCTACAAGTTTTTCTCCAAAATGTTACAAAGCTTATTTGAAAGAGCACTAATAATACCTATTGAATGAATTCAACGCTTATTAAAAAAAATCTATATCAATTCAAACTTTTGTAAAAAACACTCAACCTACACTTAACATCAATATCAAAATGGTATTTAGAATTGGGTAATGAAAGTAGTAAGTAAATAAAATCTATCCAGCCGCACACCAACCCTACGAACCGACACGAGCCGGTAATTCGATTGAAGGCCGGTTATCGTCATCGCTTATATCCGGACTACTCCGGGCTGCTCCGGTTATAGGTTAATGGGGTTGTCGCGATCCGACGGCCGATACTCTGATCTAAGTTGATTGATAAAATTAATTATGTAAGCGGTTTGTCCACAGATACGAAATTTGTTAAAAGAATGTCAGTGGAACACTGGCTTAATTTTTAATATTTATTTATAATTTTTATCTCTACTATTAAAATAAATATCCAAATATTTTGGTGCATCTATCAACCCTAAATATAATCCGTCGTCCGCGGGTCCCTGGCGGGTTGCCAGCAACCTCGGAAACCGGGCTATCGGCCACCTCGCACAATACCTGACCTATATCCGAACCCTGCGACATTTAATACAATAACATATGATTGATATGAGCCTCATACATCTTTGCCCATATGAAGTTCCATATCAATTGTAAATGATTGACAGTTTCTGAGTTCGGGTTTTTTGATGACCGCCACGAAATATCTTGATGGATTCCAAGTCTTAATTTTCAGCCCGAAGTTAACTTTTTGTACCTAATTAACCTAATAGATAGATAGACAAACACTTATTGTATTCTACAGAATATACAAAGGACAGACCATAGCGGGTAGGAAGACAAAAATACTATATCATTAAATTAAAAATTTTAAAAAACCCCCGATACAAATTAATATCCTTCCCACTTTCACCCACTACAACTTTTAAATTGCTCGAACGTTTTAATCGTCTTCAAAAAAGATGGCGGTTTCTCAATTCGACCATATAAATATGCTTTTTTTGTGTGTTCACATAATTCTTCGTCGCTTATGATTTGTTAGAAAAGAGATATGCCAAGGGTGGTCGCATGATAAGAAGACATGTTCTGATGGTGGCATCTTCGGGAAATCGAAAACTTTTAAAAATCATAGGGACGACTAGTACGTTTTTTAATTTTTCATTAACTATTTTAAAGTGCTACATTTACAAGACGGTCTGGAGTCGATGTGATGATGGAGGTGAAAGACAGTTGAGGGAACTCCTCAACGATTTACAGCTGTTACCCTTTCTTTGGGCTTAAATACTTTGTATTGATGAGAACTTAACTCCTATATGGTTGGGACTGTTTTTTTAGTTTAACCTGAAAAATATGAAACAAAATATTAATTAAAACGACAAAAAAGGTAACCGTAAAGTTTGAAATAACGGATTAGTGACCAAGCTGAAATTAATATGCGTTACATGGGGTCCTAAAAGAATATATTATCTCCGGAGCCGGACAGTTTTGATGGTTTCTTCATGGTGCCGGACACGTTAAAGTTGCAAAATAAGAAACTAGGAAGATAAAATTAGAAATAAAACGACATCCGATCGGATCGTACCAGGTGTCGTGGAAAAGGGCTCTAGACGGGCTATCGAGCTATGCAAAAATTAAACTTTGGCAAGAAATTGATCAAAAAGTGTTTCTTTGGCAGTATTTTGGCCCCTTTCCACAACACTTGGCACGATCCGATCGGACGTCATTTCATTTTTATTTTCGTCTTTCTAGTTTCTTATTGTAGCACTATAAACGTATCCGGCACCATGAAGAAACCATCAAAACTGTCCGACATTGGAGATAGCACCTTTTTAGAGGTCCCCACGTAATTATATAAATTTCAGCTTTTATAAAATGACGAAAGTTACCTACTTTTTTGCACCTCTGCTCCCTGCTATCTCCGAAAGCAACCACTTCCCAAATACCATATTTTCTGAGCGTTCTTACCTGTGTTAGGCGTACCACCAGAGAAGCTTTCAGCCTTTATAAAATGCTTTATGTCTGGGTGCCGCGTGCTCTTAGTC
>DWOX01000493.1:0-10014 GCA_018251315.1 Nastra julia | reverse complement strand
TGTAAATAACGAAAATGAACAGTTAAATAAAAAGGTTCAATTGATCCCCTCAAACACGGCTTGGAAGTGAAACCTAACTGAAGTCACTAATAACAAAACATCTTGAAAGCTAACGTCAGAATTACAGACAAATATTCATCAGAATCTGGGATATTTCCAATAATAACCAGATTTAATTTCAGAAGACAACGACTTTACTCAGTATAATGTATAGCGTTAATGTATGATTTTTGATTTTTTGATGTACATCATTTTTGACATTATCTATATAATTTTACTTCTTACCCTTTAAATTAAAAATGAGTATCTCAATTTTTTGGTGTCAACAGAATATTTTGTGATCACTTCAATGATTTAAATTGTACCGGTCAGTATGTGCTCATCATTCAAACGATTGAATTGCTTTGTGTGTTTGTGCTTGTAAACCTTAACCAAGAAGAAGGAAAAGGCCGAGGAAGATTTAAAGGTGAAAAAACAACAACTATGTACACATTCTTCAAGATTTACCTCACGAATCAGTTTGGAGGTTAGCAAGATGCTCACAACTCACGAATGCGATCCGGTTGTCCGCTTCAAAAGATACAAACGAGGCCGCGACGGACGATGTTATCGTTATAAATTTTATTCCCATGCGGATTTGGGAATTAATATATTCCATTCAGAAATTCAGTCGCAACTTTGGCAAGTTATACATTGCGTTATAGCAAATATTTATATGACATTACCGCTTCATTGTTCATGGAATTGTAGCTTTAGCAATAACCATTTAAATTTATTCAATGATATCAACAAGAAAATGTGGTGTTTAATTTAATAGCTTTATTTGCTCTGTTGAATGACAAAAATTTATGTAATATAGATGCTAAAGATAATCTTGTATGAATACGGAAAGCTTTTATAAGTAATGGTGCTTTTAAAGGACTAGATGCATGTTTTAACACCATAAAGCGATACCGCTGACGTAAATGACAATTCACATTGTTTGAACCGGTACCATTTTTTCTCTGTAAAAGGAGTGTATGTGTACCAGTTGTTTCTTTGTTTCTTCTAGATATTAACAAACAATTTAAAACAAAACTTTATGGTTGTTCTTAACATAAATGACATTATTATTGTAAAATAATCTATAGTTGTAAATACCAATTTCCATAAGTTATGATAAGTAGTTTATGATTATATGTAAGCTGCGGATAAACAGAACAGCAAGGAAGTTTTAGCCAAAACTCGTCATAGGAAATTAATTTATCCGAAGAGCTTTATATTTGTAATAAACAAACACATCGTTTCAGTAAAATGGCAAATTATGAGTTACTAGTTCATATTACCTGTATTGTCTTACCGCCCACACCGAATTTGCCATTGAGAGCCAATTGGATAAACGTATCTATTTTTAGCGGACCAGGAAAACTTATCTTGGCTCGGTGTACCGTTCAAACAGCAAAATAAAAATGTTTTGACTATGGTTCAAAAATAGTAAATTGTTGTTATTATTCATATTATTCCGTCAATCAAATAGATGCATAGCAAAGCCCTTATTAGTGCAGCTCAGTACAATATCTCTTAAAACAATGAATCTTTTTGAAACCCAATATGAAAAACAATTTGAAAATAACATAATTTCAATCGGTGACCCCAAACCATGTAAATCGAATGCGATTTTTTAGATTTAAAGAATTGAAAAGTAAAGGAGACTTACGAGTACATACTCAATCGCTTATTTATTCAGTGATAGAAATTTAAAATGATCCAAACTAAAAAACCAAAAGCTGCCCACTAACAAAGCCAAAATAGAACCTTTTGAACTATCAAAAGCATATCACGGTTTATTTCTTTTAATTTCAACAGGAGGTTGGAAGGATAAATATAGAGAGAGATTCTAACATAGCCCGTACTCCCATAGCCGGATTGGCGAATTAGCACAATCGTGGCGGGCACATGTGCCGCGCCGGGGGTGACCTCATCTCGACAAATGGTGGCCGTGACACATCGCCGTGGCTGATTTGGAGTGTAATTGTTTGTAGAACTGCATGTTTACAATGAATCAATTATAATTGAATCTATTTTTGCCGTATTAAAGGAAATTCTATATGGATATGTCATAAGTCCTTGCGGATAGATACATTTAAATCCCATATATTGGTAACGCCAGAAACCATGGTAAGGGTAATATTTGGATATAATTTGAATTGAATTGAAACGTAATCGTATGACCGAAAAATTTAGTTCATACGTTTTTCCCATGCTCTCATATCCAAAAAGAACAAGAAATAATTTTTAGTAACAAAAAACGATACAAAGTTATAATCAAAATAACTCTTTAAAAACTTGTTTAGTTACGTATCCGTACCATTTATTTTGGTAGAAATTGTGTTATAAATGAAATTATCATGCCATAAATAAATGTCTCATTTCATTGGCCTACTTCACCCACGAGTCTGGTTCATATCACCTAAACTCTTTTAAGTCATCTAATCTCGCGCTCCGCGTGATATTTAGAACACCCTGCAACCTAGGTTTACGATTGAAATATTTTAACGAAAATTTCACATTTGATAAAACACATCTTAATAATAATAAGTAATGATCTTGTAAAACGGACTTTTAGAAGTAACGAAATGAAAAAAACAGGGTAATGATTCTTCGGTACAAGAAACATTCAAAGACTTCATGGTATTACTCACAGCAGACAGCATAGCTAAGTCGTAGGCGAGGCCGATAATAAGTTAAAGAGATAGGACTTGAGTGATCACCCGCAAGTAGGTATTGTCGACTGTAATTACGGCGTTCCATCAAGCGGGGACTTTGATAAGATCCTGTTTAAAGTGTAACTCTAACGGGACTTGAAACGTAGGTCGATAGGAAGCCACGAGTAGGTCCCATTGATGCATTCCTGAGCCACGATATAATATGTAGGACTGTTGGGCGCGTTCTCGTTTCTAATTTCCATTTAAGACGGTGACACGAATTCAAGATGAGCTTAGTTCATTGCTTTTAGTCGGGCCAATGTTTCACAACACATCCATCTTTTACAGTTAAAATGAAAAAATCTGAAGTGAACTTTGTAGTGAAGTAACACGTCTGATACATTATGGTAACAAAATGGAAATGGTGAGGCTGTATGAAGCAACAAAAAATATGATATAGACAAATTCGTAATAAACATGAATAGCCCAGTATGCTTTAATGACCAACGTAAAAATAAATAACCAATCGAATATAACCAAAATTAACCCCACGGCGAGCTCCAAATGTAACAAACAACCAAGGCATCGGGAAAAATCGTAAAAGACTAAACAATCGACACGTCTGCGCCGCATTCGACGGCGTATCGCCAACTTTAATGCGAAACATAAATAAAGTATGAGATCATGGGCGCGTACATGAAGAAACGATCGTGGTCCAACGTTAGGTGGTTTTTAAAATTTAATGGGCCCAACGTATAACCTCTGGTGTAACTCTTTGTTTAGAAATTAACGACTTCCAGGTATTAGAGCGTGAATTGGATTGTAACGCCTTTCGACTTGGCACAATACATTTGCCAAATTATAATTATGTTATCGGTTAAAACTACGTCGAAATTCTGGCTATAACACTTACAACAAAAAGTTGTACTTTCATCAAAACTATTTACTGCTTATCTGTAAGATGGTCAAGAAATTAAGTACCACTTAGTGTTATTCTTAAAAAAATCGTAATTGGTTTTGCAAAATCTTGCTAAGTCTATTTAACTGAATTTTTCGGAAACTTTGCATTTTTTGGAATTGTAATTTCAAAATTAATTTGAAAAATTCTATACCGAAAACATTGGAGTGACTAAAGATGCCCGTGAACAGGATCCTAAAAATCCTAGCCAATTTACTTAAATTGGTCTTTCACAGAAAAAATCGCTTGAGATATTATTTGTTATGCGTCACTGCAACTTATTTCAGACTTTTTAATGGACGATGATGCTATTGTTCCGTAAGTTGTCGCTACGAAAATAAACGTCAACTATGATTCAATGGTACAGCTGGATATTTCCATTGAAAGAGATTATAAACAAAGTTGTATTTTATATGACGCTCAATAGTAGCTGGTATAATTTAATGAACGTTTATATAAGATCTGCTGGACCGTCGTCGCGTCGTTTCGTTGAACCTTTTGCCTATACCTGCCCTAAGCTAAAATAATTTATTAATTGAAATAATATTGGGTAAACAAATAAGTTCCTAATCGATATCCATTCAGAATCTGTAATTGACGTCAGAAACATACAAGTCACTGCAGATTTTACAATGGCAGTCGTCGGTGGCTATTTTTAGTTTTATAATTATTTTCCCGGAGTCAAGGGAAAAAAGCGGGTTTCCTTTAACTATTTTTCGATTACTTTTGTTTCATTAAACGCGAGTTCTTCCAAAAATACTTTTTTCCTACTTTCAATGGACGTCATTAACCGTTTAAACATTGTTTTAACATTATGGTTAACGTAAAAAGTACTTGTTCATGAATAAAAAAATAACATGTTAGACTTTATTTCTCAGTTTTGTGTTGATAAGGACGTGAGCGACCCTAGTTATTATGTCGATAACTTCTCGTGAGCTTATCAACATAAAGCTTTATTAATAAAACAGTTCACAGTAGCTCATAAATATGTACTTTTTCTTTATCGACGAAGCCCAGTTACCGAGAAAATAAGACAGATACCTACATGAACTCGGAAAGTAATTCCGTTTATATATAGTCTGTTATGTAAAATGAAATAGAAGCATCAAAATAATATTTAGGTGATCTGTCACGTATCTGCCATAGAATAAATTATCGTTCTCATAGCTCTTGAGGGCAGATGTCAAAATAATAAGTCGGAATTTCATAAGTTCCATTTTTCGTGACGAGATTTTTTTTCAAAGACAACGAAGCAATTTCAAAACCAAAATTTCGCGGCCAGTAGTCAAATTATAATTGTAAATAAACAACTGTTGCTAAAGAACGGTAAATTTTCCACTGATTTATGTGTAGGTACCCGTTATTACAAAAAGACTAAACAGAAGTCAGCCAATATTTACAATTTTTTTCAACCGGTAATTAACCCGTTCTGGATCTTATCAGAAAAGTCAAATAAAAGAGTTGCAGGTATTTAGAATTAACCCTATCAGTATGAAAAATATAAAGGATAATATACAACACCAGGATAAATTTGCATTCAGTAATCACAAATAGGTCGTACAAATGACAGCGATTCATCAGAATAGATTGGTAAGCTCAACTCTGCTGATAGCAATGCTATAAACGGTGTAAGGTTTAGTCGACCGAGATGAAATTATTAGAAGAATGTGATGGCGCAATAGAAGAATATTATTCGAGGCATTAAGAATTATTTAATCTACCTACTAAGCCGAAAAAATATTTGCATTAGGATTTATTGAACAATCGATGATGATAATTTTACGTTCAGTTTTTAGCGTCATCATTTTATTTAGCGACAGAATTTAATGTTAGTTTTACTCAAACTTAAAACTATCTCTGAAATGAACGATATCTATTGTGACAGTTCGTTGAATTTGTCATTGAGATGTTTAAAATGACAATCGACCAATCCCTTAGAGAAAATTAATTTATTTGCCATTCGAAAGTGCACAATTGCATACCAAAAGTTGCAAACAATACCATTTACGGAGAACTAGCCGCCGAGCGGCAGTACAGTAAAGGCAACATCCAAAACACCACAATCATATGAACACCAAGAACGTCACTTTACAGTTAACACTGCACTTGTTACCGGCGTTACGACACACAAAGTCATTGCCACTCACGTCCGAGAAGAAAAAAAATCAGAAACACATCCGAAAAGCACTTTCTAATTTTAAAAATTCAAAATTGGCGACGTCAACCACGAGCCATACGTACCGGGAGACTGACCCGCGAGACGCGAGCGATATAAACAAGCCGCGGGAACGAGACAGAACTATCATGCACCTGTGCACTTAAAACTGAATGATCGTTGGAGAAGGATGGCAATAAAACAACACAAACAATAGAGTGAGATGCTGATAATCGACGAGTTTTTAACACAGTAAACCAAAATGGCGTAATTACACGGAAATAATATCGTAAATAGACGTTAACTCACGCGTATAAGGTTGAATTTCGTTTGCATCTCTGTTGTACTTAGTCATTTACAATTCAGAAATTAGAGTTTATTGTCAGGGTCAACATATGGCGAAAAGGTACATGTGTTAGCCAAATTCCATAGCGACAACGGCAATACAAAACGTCGTCCATACATTTCTGATTATCCAATCGCTTGGCGGAACTACTAATTTCAGCTTCGGCGATGATACTAAATTTTATATACGTACGAGTATAAGATGTATTAGATAAAGAAAATAGTTGACATAAATAAGTCAAAAACTAATTTTTGATTCATTTTTACACTGATTAAATGAAGAAAACAATATTAACAATTGAAAAGCAATTAGCAAAGTCCCCGAAGCCCTACTCGGCTTTGCCGAGCGTTGGTCCTTGTTACTTAAGTTACACCGTTAATGTTAACTTAATTAGCAAAATTGCTCAAGTTTCTTGAACTTTTACAAATTAGCATTAGGACATCAAGTACCTACCAAACAAGACTAACTTTAGCTTTAGAGTTTGTTTTTCATTTAAAAGTAGGAATACTCTTTTATATAATACAGGAAATAAAGGACACCTTATATTCATAAGCTGCGGGCAATAGCTAGTAAAATTTTATAAAATATGTCATTGTTTTTAATCTTCGCTTAAAAAATCTCAATTACTCAATTTCAAAATAGAATGGGATAAAAGTACAACAAGTACCTATATAAAGATGAGAACTATAAAAAGAACTTTAACGCCGCCGTCTCAAGAAAACACAATACTATATTATGTCCAAAGTATCATAAAGTGATACAGAACGTCAAACAACACATATCAGCTCGAACATCAAAGAGAAAATACCTTCGTGAAATGGAAATTTACAGTTTAATTCTCAGAAATTGTGTTGAACTGTTGAAAAATGTTGGAATCTAGATATTCTGTTTCAAATTTTAATACAGTTTAACGTACGGAAACAACGATTAAAACACAAAAAAAATGTTTTAAAAGGTAAAAGGAAACACAAATCAACAGGGACAATAACTATGATGACTATGAGTTATGTGATGTTACGAGCAGTGATAGAAAGTAAACGGTATGCGCATTCCGTAACATTTTTGAACTGTGAGCCATTCAATTGAAATAGAAGCACTTGAACTTGTCGATCTGTTTATTTTGTACCTACAGATTTCTACAGAATGTTCAACATCACTTTTAGATTTAACATTACACATCGGATTTGCCGGTGCAGTAAATAAAGTAGACAGATTTATTGAAGATTTTATTCGTATACATTACAATAAATAATCTACTGAATTTCGCTCTGAATAAAATAAGAAACATGAACCCACTTGATGGAGTAATTTAATAATAAAATGCATTCGCATGTTACATTAACATTATTTATCTTCAATTTGATTGTCTTTACACAAATTACGTACGAATATATCATCAAACAACATTTTACCAGAACCTTAGAAATGATCCTGGATTATACCTGAACCAAACTTATTCTATAACTTGTGTAGGTGATTGAAAACAAAATGAATCTAAACATATTTGAAAGAAATGGAATACGCAATGAAACGATGACGAAAAATTTGGTGTAAAATTTATTCAATCCCTTTAATTAATCACAAGAAAACCACTGGTTTGTTTATGTAACATTCTTGTACTCAACATATCACTTCACACGGCTGTTATTTTCGTGAAAACTAAGATTCGTATTGATTCACACGAATTCGCGAGTTTTGTGTTAAGAGGTACATTGCTCTTTGGTTCGGTAAGAATTAAAATGTATTCCGCGAACATATATTAGCCTGGACATGTTCTATCTTAATCAGGTGTACAATATTTTTTTAAATTATACTTAACCTTTAGTGAAATACACCTCGTCAAAGAAATCAACTAATACGATAATTTATATTAAAACGTTTCATATCCAATGTAAGTTATTTGGCCTCTAACTGACGGAACTGTTACATCCCTAATTATAAGGATAGCGAACCTTAGATCAGCAGATTTCAATATAATGAATTTCCACAGCTCAAGTACCTACAGCGTCATCAATAATTTAAATCCAATATTTTATAGGCATTTAAATTCAGTTAGATTCCGGACTCCGTCGCGAATACACGCAAAATTTAGGAAACCATAATTATTGTCTCTTAACTGTATCTCGTGAGTAATTAAATAAGTGTGGTGAAAAAAGTAGTTTTTTTTTTAAGACTATTGGAGAAGGCCCCATATCAGAACGTTCAAGTAGTATCAATAGAAATAACAAAAGCTTAAGATCAGACAATACCCCGAAAAACAGGGAATTAAAAGAATGATTTTCTCACTGAAATCGATGTGAAGAATTATGAATGACAACTCGGACGTATTTACATAACATTGGGTTAAGATAGGAATTGAGTTTCTGGATAAAATAATAGTTAAAGAGTAACAGGAAGCTAAAATTGTATTCCTTTTACTAACTTCTCCTTCTACCTATTGATGTGTTCCAACTCCAAATCAAACATTAAATTTCTGTGAATTGACGTCAAGCATCATCGTTCCAGTTCCAAGCAATAAGCCGAGGTTGAACATTGGAATTAAATAAAGAGTGGATTTGTACAGTTTTCCTGTGCCCTATATTATGGATTTGCAGAAAACACTAAAGATCATTGTCATCAAAATCGCGAATAATAATACTCGTCTTGTAACGACCTGCTTGTTCGATTCTCTTGTAACTATATTCAAGTGTAAATTCAATATAAGCAAATTGCCTTTAATCCATGGTTAGAATTTTAATTCCTTTTGGCTAATTGTATAAACTGTTGGTGTCGCTTGAAATCATTTCGTTTCAGTAGAGTACTAATGGGTTGCAACATATTTCTAAGAATTATTTTCGTTAAAGCTAATAATTATTTTTAGAGACGTGGTTAGATTTTCTAGCGACATAACATAGCTGAACGGATATCCGACAGAGGTGTATCATATATCAAACCTTTGCTCTGTCCAAATACAAGACGACGGCGATCATCAGTAGCAAAACACTTGCCAAACAAAACAAGCTACCTTAGATATTTGTAAACATTAATACTAAATCGATGTCAACTGGTCGGTGAACATACACTCAGTAAATATTTACTTTGTAATGAACAGATGACGTGATGATCTGCATCATGGTTATGGAACAAGGGATTTATATGAGACGCAATGAAATCAGCGTTGAACTAAGGAAGTAGAAGAATGTTCGCATTTTAACGATCGTGGTTCGGTAAAAGTAACTAAGTAGATCTAATTACAAGGCCAGATGATATGAAGAGCATAGCGAGTAATAGCAGGACTCCAAAGACTCAGAATCGATAAGTATAGATCGATTGCCTAAAGGTCTATTACGAGAGGTTAATGTTACATTACAACTGTCAATATCTTCTTTATTCAGAAACAGTATAACAGCCATTTTAAAGGGTCTCTCTTCTTTCGACGTGGCATAGAACCGTCTTTGAATATCCTCTATAAAATGTTTAATGTTTATTCAATAGTGTTTACCTTGTAACGGCGATGACGTTAGTAAGGCATCACCGCCATTGTCTGCGATGTTCGGACACGGAAAATAATAAATGACTAGTGACCGCCGGTGACTTCATCCCAACTGTCTAACTAGGGATTTGTTATTGAGCAGCCATCTTTTATGCCATGGAAAATAGATGCGAGACTCGAGAAATAACCGACTGAGACAAATGTTGTGCCTAATGTACATACAGATTTATAATTAATATTCCTTGCTTTTGTTACAATTATTTTAACAAAGAACAATATCCGAATACTTACAAAGTTACTCATATTGAAGGCTGTTTTCTTATTACCAGCTCCAAGAATTCGCGTAGGTATGTATAATATACGGAAGAAAAAGAAAACGTATAATATACCTAGGAATAA
>DWOX01000492.1:0-10019 GCA_018251315.1 Nastra julia | reverse complement strand
GTAGGTATAGGGGCCTCAATGTACAAAAACCCAGGTCTGGTCAAATACATACAGGTATTCGTTCACTGGCTCTTAGATTATTATCGTTGAATCTATACCGGACTATGATTAAAACTTATATGTAAGAATCGCGACTATAACAAAACCGAATCGAATTCAAACTTTACAACGTTATCTGTTGCAGCAAAGTTTTATTCGAGGAATGTGTACTCGACGAATAAAGTTAGATGTATCGTAGCAATATTTTCTCCGCAACCTTCTACATAATTCATTCTTCATACTACTTGCAAAACTATGAAGTTTCGCGAAACAGATTTAAAGCTGTACCAAATTTTTTAAATGCAAAACAGCCTCTAACCTCTAGTCATCAATAAGCTATTAGAGTCCGTTCATAGAGTATCCATACCATGACTTTATGCAAACGATTCTCGCTAGCGTCCATAGTAAATGTTTGTATAGAATCTCGTTCAGCGCCCCTGGCGGATACGCAGAGAACTAAAAATTCTATACAATCATTTACGATACACGCTATCGAGTATCGTTTGCATAAACTCATGGTAGTGGTACAGATCACAGTAACATAACAGAGAATAAGAGTTGTAAAGTGAGGTATGTAGACTAATACTTCAGAGATTCTTTTAGCCTATTCCCACCAAAAGAACCCTAAAAATTTGTGAAAAACCATTGGCTTCCAAGCGAAGAATAAAGGGAAATAATTGAATAATGGCTTCCTCAAAAGTCCATTCATTTGCAAACTCCTCTTACAAAAGCCCTCGTCATTAGTCGCGCCATAAAAACAGCTCCAATTAGGATTGGCAAAGATCGACATTAAAATTCAAATATTGTATTAATTGTAGGTATTTTGTCTCTTTATGCTGTGTCTAATTATTCTCGACGTGAGAAGCATAAGGGCCTAAGTCTCAAATTACCGGTTTACAGAAGTACCAAACGAAATACCACATAGGCCCTTGTACTTCTCAGGTGTGGAATTTTAGGTGATAGAGGAGTGCAATTGAATTCCTCATGGAGCGTTGTTAAACAGATCTTTAACTACGTACACTGCAAGGACACAATCGTTATGGTGTCGCGGCTACGACGTGATCTGCTAAATAGTCTTGCCTGTCTGTCTGTCGGTTTGCTTATATAGGTCGTGTTGACAATAAATATTTATGTACATTTTTGGTACAGGACATAGTTATATCTAAAGAAAACGTAAATTTGTTCACAGAAATAATAACACTTGACGATAATATTTTTTATTTTATTTGAAAGTCTCCACAATGTTCAAACATATGAGTAAGTATATAGTCCAGTATTTTTGACATGCCCCAGTTTTACGAAAACCTTGTTACGATGTTTATACAATTTCATTTTATTTACGCTTTTTCAGTTTCAGTTTTCGCTTATATAAAGCGAAACCATCACTTCAATGATATGCTCAAATTTTTACCAAAAACGCGTTGAAATGTTCATTCAAGTTTCAATTTTAATACAAGTAAAAAAAGGAGTATAGATTGGTTTTATATAAAGGCGACACAATTAACCTCTATAGTAAAAATATTACTGTTTACTTTTCTCAAGGAAGGTTTCTCATTATAAGACCAGCCCTGTCAGAGGAGCAGTAATGGATTGCCTACAAGATGTATCGGTATTTCTTCACCATTAATTATTATAGGTATAACTTATAGAGGATTAGGAGAAAATCCATCTTTTGACCGTGAGCCGTTCTGAGGCTTTTGTGAGCAGACAAGATGGATGTGCGGAAATAATAATGACTTTTGTTGCTGTTTGTGTCTTTGTAATCTGGTAGTCTAGGCCAGGGGTTTCCAAACTTTATAGATAAGGGAGCACCAACCAAATATCTTTTAGTTTATGGAACCCCATAATATTATATTGACCTTCTTTTAACATCTTTTTTAAAGTTGACTTTTTTGGTCTTCATATAATTTTGGCGGAACCCCGATGACAGGCCCAAGGAAACCCTATATTACACCAGCTTTGGGAACCCCGGGCTTAGGCGGTAGATGAGATTTTCTTTTGGAAGGGTATATAATTTATTCAAATCAAAACTGTATCAAGCCAACACAAAACCAAATATTGTCTAATAATACTGAAAGTACCCAAAAATAAAGAAGTTTTGTAAATTACATTTTATTGTTCTAACAAAATCTGGAGGGCAACGTCCGATAATATCGAATTTACTCCTTGCTATAAACGCAATAGAAAATGTCTCAAGCACTAGTAACCTAAATAAAATATGAAATAAAAAGCTGATATAATTGTGACATCATCAGAATTACTCCCTTCAACAAAATGTATGTCCTTCATGAATTGGCTAACTTCCAGCTATCGATCGGTTGTGTAAGAGGGCACGATGTTATTCTTTATGGGGTTTTCCATGGAGGCTTTTAGGCCACGACTGCCAAGGACGACTGAGACAATGTTGGAAAAAGCTGTCTGAAGATTTCCAAACTAATGTGCTTTTTTATTGATTACTTTTGTACTAGCGTGGTGTTATATAAACACTTCTGACGACATGGTGTAATTAAAACTGGCTATACTTGTCTTAAAATTTAAACGTAAATGTTCGTTTTAAAACCAATTTTTGCAATAACTTCCGCAAATGTGATAATTGAATTGACAACAATTCTTTGAACAGGATTTTCGTAAAACTGCGCGCTAACTAGGACAAGTTAAAAAAAATTACGATAGTATAATTTTCTCGTATTTGCAACACTGGCTACCGCAAAAGATGAATTGAATGCTGTTACTTTTCCCTCGGGTAAACCTTTTTCTTTTCTTCCGGAAAAGCAGACCTGTCATATGTGATGTCACAGCAGCCAAGGCTTTTTGGTAGTAAACGGTTACCAAACTCACGTATCAGATATGCCGTCAGCATTTTTCGTCAACTCTTCAAGTTTAAAAAACTTCATATTTTTTCACCTTCTTTAACTATCTACTCTAGACGCCTGCTGTTTATTTAAACTTAACTAGGTATTGAGTTTTCTGAGCGAACAAGTTAAAATAAAAGTACTTTCCGCATCCATGCAACTCCACCTCAAAGTTAGGCGATAAAACTTGGAAGATAGCATCAAAAACTTCCAGGAAATCCCTGGAAGGCTTACGTAAGTTTGATAGCGTAGTTTAAACTATAAATCGTGGGGTGAATGACCTGCGATCTGCCATCGATGGGGGCATCGCCCTGCACTATATATGTGACTGTGTGAAACGAACCGTCTGGCGTAGAAATCTATAATAACGTTAGTTTCTTTATATTCATGAAAACCTGTCCGCTTCGCTTTGCTTCGGGAAACATATCCGTTTTGCATTAAAGAGCTTGTTTGGCGCAAGACATTGTCATTTTAACTGTGTCTATCGTTTTTTACTAGTTAGTTATAATGACTATTATGGAACACAGTCATTCAATCAGTCAGGTTTGATTTCAATGGGGTAAAAATTTGGACGATGAGTTTTAATTTCTATTAGTCTGGGTGTGTGTGAGTACTCTTTTCTGTGTGTCGTATATCTCCCACAACAGAGAGATTTTTATGGGTGAGAGTGTTACTCAAAAATCACTTACGTCTTACTTCTGTATTGGCTTATAACTCGTAGGTAATATTTATAAATGATTAAGCAATGATGTCATTAACCATTTTCATGCCTCTGTGTGGCTATCACCTCCTTCTACCGTCTAATTATTACCTAGTACTTACTATCTACCACTTCTATCACTAGGGACTAACATAAAAAACCCCAATACAGAGATTATTGTCTTTCCCACTTTCACCCTTACAACTTTTAAACGGCTCGACCGA
This sequence comes from Nastra julia, assembly GCA_018251315.1. Lineage (NCBI taxonomy): Eukaryota > Metazoa > Arthropoda > Insecta > Lepidoptera > Hesperiidae > Nastra > Nastra julia. The sequence goes on along the minus strand of DWOX01000492.1, from coordinate 6,204 downwards.
TTTTCATCAAATGTGTCTGAGAAGACTCGCACGTAAGTCACCTATAATACAAAAAAAAACAAATTTAAACCACTTCATACGTTCGGGAACTATGATTCCACAGACAGCCACACCCACAGACTGACACGTCAAACTTATAAATGTAAAAATATGATACAACTCAGGAAGAAAAGAGTCGGTAATAATAAAATAAAAGTTCGTAGCACAAACTTCCCATAACTTCATTTTTATATTCAGTGAGCATAAGAAAAATACTTTTTCTATAAATGAAATATCGGCCTGGCTGCCAATGATCTTGTTAGGCGCTTTATTAACAAACTAGAGAAATGGGGCGGACTGGGGAATGGAATTGGATCAGGATAACCTTTGATAGAATCAGAGGCCCATCACTTGTTATTGCAGAAGCATAAAAATACTAAAACTATTAGCTACCACGATTTTTGTTTCGAATATATTTTAAGATTTTTTTAAGAATCATGCACATACAGCTTTAGGATGTGGTATAGTTAGTTTACGTGGCAAACCAGAGTCCGCGCCACGCGTCTTCGTAGCGGCTATCACACGCACGGCTGCCACCGTCCTCCGCTCCACGTACGCTGAATACACGTAGAATCTGAACCTGAAGTCAAACAACTGTAATTAGGAGCTTTAACGCTAAGGTGGATTCTACAAAGTTTAAATTAGCAATTAGTAGTTCTTGAATTGGGCTCACACCACTTTCTGGAGTTAATTTAATGTGCCTAATCGTTAATTCAGCCTTTAAGTTAATCACTCATGTAACACTTCTAGCATATTTTAAATTTCTCTTATTATTTAAATTTCTCTTCCATTATCGTGTGGAATCATCAACAAATTCGGTTAATGGACTCATGAACTCTACTTAACAAATTATTCATTCTTAAAACGATTTCAGTTACATAACGGCTTTAATTTCAGTTTCATAATACGAATGTATAACTCTGAATTCCTCGATCAAAATTCGTCGAATAGTTCGAATCTTGAATTGCTTTCAAAACTCTGATTCCCGTTATTCCGAAAATAATTTAATGTGGAGTTAATTTTTGCTTTTCGTATTTCATTACAATTTCATATAGGCAAAGCCGTTTTTTATCGAAGTTCGACTATATTCCATCCAGCCAAACAATGAATTAAAGCCTCGTTTGAGACACCTGGCTGGAGGATTGGAAATTAAAAATGAAATGAGGAAAAGATATTAATGTTGACGTCAACAGTCTACAAAGAATGGTTCCGAGGACTGTATGTTGTGTCTATTCATAAATTAAGCTATTGCGTGATTTTTGCTTTAAATTAATAAATAAATGTATTTTTAACGAAAATTATGGTAAACAATTGTTTTCTTTGTACACTTCTTCGCCGTGTTTTCCTCAATTAGAACAGTGTTGATTCAACATTCAACGAAAATTTAATCAAAATTCTTCATCAAAATCACAACAAAGGTGTGAATATTCCAGAACAATTTATAACAATTCACGATACGTAGTACGTACCGCATTCTAACACACGTGAACTCGACCAAGATAAATTTACAACATTTGTCAGATTCTTGCACAGGTGGAACATAAATACACAGAGCTTTATAATTTTAAAAATTGCTTCCTATTGAATAATGTTGCTTTTAGAAACATTTCATACTAAAACATAAATTATTAAAGTTTATATCTAACACGTTTTCACGATTCTACAATTAGGCAGAAGTATGGTCATGTTTTTTAACAATATGTATTAAAGTTTGTCTAATTCTTTGGGATGCTCAAACCAATTCATCTTAGAGTAAGTCAAAATAAATCTAATTTTGCTATGTTAAATTAATTGAGTTTCTTTGTACTTTACAAATAAAAAGATAATTAAAAATTCCAAGGGAAAGTTCAATAGTGAGAGTAAATTACCAAACTATGCAAATATCGCTAACGCCGGCTGTCGGAGGAAATTGGCATATTAATTAAATTACTACAACGTGCCAAATTAGACAAATACCGTATCGCAGACAAGCAATATGCAAATATTAGTACACATGTTTAATAATAATACTCACTTCACGTAACCCTTATCTGCACCTCTACTAAGTTTAATAAATAATTTTATTTTCACTTTATTTTATAAAGATCACTAGACTAACACTCATAACACCAGTAGTGCTTGCTTAGATTACTGCTAACAATTTATTGGTATATAAATAATAGATGACTACTCCCTTCATCCCCTACAGTGACAGAAGTAAAAAAATAAATTAGCATTATAAAATTGTAGAGTCAATCATACTGACAATTAATTTGTACCTATCTTGTCTTTTGGTTGGAATAATAGGTACTCAAATAAATAAAAAATTCTAGAAGAACACTACGCAATCATCATACTTCTTCACTATTTCAAACCTCAAATTCAAGTCCATTTGTAATGCCATTCCTGTTAATTATGATTGCGTTTATAACGTTTTTACAGACAAGTTTAATATCGAAAACCAAGCGGGTCATTTCCTTTAAATAACGATGACGTCACGCAAAGCTTTTAGTTGATATGCATTACGTCTATAAAACCTTTAATGACTTTTAGATTTATACACAAAATTGATGATACGACAAATATATTTTTACCTTTACAATTAGCTTACAGCTACTGAGAGCTGAAAATTACAGTTTGCGGCGTCGCATTCGACATCAACTACGTTCATCCTTGGACAAAATGGTTCGCAAAATGGTTCCCATGAACCTACCGCATATTTCCTTCCAAATGGCTTGTCGTTAGGACTCGTGAAATTCAATGGGGAATTTATCCTTGTCAATCATTGGGAATTCTCGTATCAACGCACGGGTTTATATTTAGAATCGGTTCTTGTCATAAATCCTTCCGTCCTTCTCGACCGTTGAGATTAGACAATTTCACGGTTCGTATACGGGAGAGGGCACGGATATGGAGATACTAGGGACGCTTCGACGCTCGACTATGGAATGGAAAATGGAAAATCACTTCGTTTACAAGTGAACGTCGGGAAATTATCAATCTATTCTGAAAGTAGTTCTCGTTCGAATTTCAAATGATGTGTAAAAGGACTAAGACTACAGATTCTCTCTTTATTCTGTGCTTATAGAATCCGTTGAAAAATTTCGAAATTGACGTTTGTATAGATTGCAACTAACCTTTATCCCTATAGTGCCGTCACGTTATCACTGGTTACATATATTTTCTTGAGACACTAATGCATGTTACTCGACGTATTAAAAACAACATATTCTTCTTTCTTTAGTACAGGAAATGGAAAAGCACTTCATTTCCAAGACAGCAAAAGGAAATCGTTCGGGAGGTAAAAGGAACAAGAGAGTTTGCTTCGTATCGAAATAGTAAATACTAAGAGTTTCCAAGTCTTTAGATGTTTAACACAAAGGGACATCTAAGCTATTGCAATAAAAAATGAAACCACCGACTGACTGTATTGTCATTTTATGTTCCGTTTCATTCGCAGTATCTAGAAGGATGATACTATTGGTAGAGATAAATTTCTTTTGATAAAATTCAGTTTGTTAGGTGGAAAACCATAAATTGATGGGGCTATAATGAATTCTATAATACTGATTCTATCGATCGCAATCCTAGCAGATTCGAGATGTGGCGAAATTTTGATCACATAATTGGTCATCTTATTGTTATTATCTAACAAAATTCCTAATGAATTGAGCCAAGGACTAGGCAATCTTTGTCATTCTCTCAACTGATAAACATCAAAGTCTCTTCCCATGGGATGTATGCTGAATAAGCTCGTTTTATGCATCTATGGCGATCGATGGCGTTCATAAATATTTAAGCTGTATCGAGCGGTGTAACAAGAATACTTTGTGTCACACAAAATCTGAACCAATTTGGCGCAACTCCAGTCACGAAGATTTTTACAATTTTCATTAAGTATATAATTATACGAATATCTACAGCGTTAAATAAATTAATATTGTATTTGTAAATAACGCTTTTGTTTGTAGTGACACTAATGAAATTATATTATATACGTAAAAGTAAATAATATTAAGAAAGAAGAAAGAGCAACAAGATTATATCGGAATATTTTTTCGTGTGGTATTCAATTAGCGATCAATGCCTTCCCAGACAAAAGCGAGACAGACCCTTGCGTGGAAGAATTCCATCTACCAACTAACTAATAAGAACAAAGTAATGAGAGTTGATCTAAAATCTAGCGCAATTGCTACATCTTAATCATACCAATTAAACACAATATAAAACACTGTCTATTGTGGTCTGTGATAGTACCATGTTAAAAGCGATAAGAGAAGTTTATTCTACATACAAGTTACGTATAATAATGTAACAAGATGTCTCATAACAATAAGTAATAGAATATTGTTGAACAAATCGCAACATTTGTGTACACCTGACATATGGAAAGAAAACACACCAACCACGAATAGGTACTACGTTATCAGGTGAATAGAAAATGTACGAGAATAATATAATTGATTACTAACACTTCGATACATAACATTTTCTGTGATTGTAAGAGTTAATGAGAACCATTTGATATGCAGTAAAACGTTCTACGATTCAAAATATTACCTAATATACTTAAAGACATACATACATATACGGACAAAAAAACTACCCTTCTACCATCATAGTCGGGGATGGGAATATTTTTTCATGAGATAATGTTAGTGGGAAAAAGAGAGACACGGACGTGGTGCCATCAAAGGCATCACTTAAGCATTGCCGACTACTTAGTGCTTACTTAAGTAGAGAAAGAAGAAATATAGCAATCTTCGCATCTCATCATTTCTCATCATCAAAATCTCTTTCTCATACTCAAGGTCTATAAAGAATTTAGTGGAAAGAAACAACTGCACGGGAGGTACACAACCAGTAGCGTTATTAGGGTAATAGAGTCGTGTTGTAACAGTTATCCAAACATGGGGAGCATTGCTTACAGTTGTAACGGTGAGTCAACAAGCTGAGTATGGCTGTGACGTGACGCTCTACTCGAAAATATTGACACACTACGTTCATTTTATGTCTCCTAGGCAAGACAGGCTTCGTTCTGCGGGATATTGTCCACATCTGGTACTCCGGACCTTAAATTTTCATGCACGTTTAGTAAATCCTCATCATATCGGACAACTTTTGCTATGGAAGCGTTTCAATAACTCTAATGGTTTTCCTGGTCCTTTGAAGTATCTCGAGATTAGACTCACCTGCTGGTAACGGAACCATACTGGGTCGCCCTAATAACAGCCGTTTAGAAGGAGTTCAGTAAGATATCAAAGTAACTGGCCGAAGTAGTTTTACGATTTATTTTATTATAAACTGATAATTTTAATGATGCTACCTGCTCGCATTATTATTAATAACATTAAATTGAAAATTAAAAAAACCTTCCCGCTCTTACAGCCTACAACTTTTAAGCGGCATGACCGATTTTCATCAAACATATCTAATAACACTCGTGTGTATGTCACGTTTGATACAAAAAAAAACTAAATTGCAATCGCTTCATCCGGTCGGGAGCTACGATGTCACAAACAGACAGACATGTGTTATACACCCCTCTTTTTCGTCGGGAGTTAAAAATGTAACCGTTTACGTATTAACACTTTGGGAAATAGACACTAAGTATGGTTTAAGACCTCAATTCGTCGATTGGTACTGTTGTTGAAATACTTCAAGAAACTACGAAACTATATTTATTAACTAAACACCGTCATAGCCAACGTTATAGATGATGCATATTAAGTGAAGATTAAAAATTGAAATTCTTGAGTACCAGATGTAGAATATTAAGATATCAACTAAATTATATGAGGAAAAAATAAAGATAAACAGACAAGTAACATTCAGCAACGTTAGCTACGGGACTCTCCACATAGAGGTATAGTTTACATTGGTCATTGTCTGCTTTCAGTAAAATGATGAATGGGAACTAGAATCGTTGAGGAAATTAGATAAAAGAAACAACGAAGAATGTGAACAAAGGGCTCGAAAGCCTTAGAAACTTGTAGAAGTAAATGAAAAGAAATGTAACGGAAGAGAGATTTATTTGAAACCGTTTGTAACAAAGTAGGACATCCTCAATTCGACTCTTGATATATTGTATGTTGGATACACAATATCTTTATCGTTCGTGTTTCCCGTTAAAAAGGGTCTAATGGTACCAACAATTCATTTAAGGGAACGGTTACATCAAATAAA
>DWOX01000491.1:0-10021 GCA_018251315.1 Nastra julia | reverse complement strand
GTAACAGACAGAAGGACAGAGTTACTTTCGCATTTATAATATTAGTAGGGATTAATAGATTATTGTAAATTTTTGTATGTCGTAATGGAATATTTATTCAGAACCAAGAAAAAACATTGACAATGTTATTTCAGAACCATTGGTCGGCAAATGGTCTGTGATAGTACCTTCGTACCCTCAAAGCCATGGCGATACAAACAAAGTCATTGAGACACGCGTCTCCTTGAATAAATGAAGTGTGAAGTAATTTCTTTGAGTTTATGGGTTAAAAAAATACGATACCTCGTCATAATATTGCTTAGCCCATTATTGAAGTCATCAAGAAAAAGCTTTCATAAAAATATACACGAACATGTAACATTACAATACTTTTGGTTAATAATGTCTAAGACACAGTAGAAAAATACTCTTTTTACAATACTATATTACGATATTACGTTATACGATATTAGAACGAACGAAATAATATGTTAAACCAAAAACGGATTCAATTCTTGATAAAGATTTTAAAACTGTGAATTTACCGTATAGATCGTTCTGTTTTGGCATCAAACTAAATTTGCGCTTCTTTCTGCATCCAATGGTAACAGAATTTAGCGCTTGTTTAACCACCAGCGATGTTACTAGTGATATATAAAAATATTAATGTTTTTAGCGGTTCTAGTGTTTATAATTAAGATGTTAGAGAAAAAAGTGACCGTCATATTACGTCATTCTGATATTTGGGTAACATTAGCTCGAATGCTGCACAGATTTCAAATTTAAGTTATGCCTATGACATTAAGATACCTAAGTTGGTTTGTAGCTAATTTGTGAATAGTTTATTTTTGAAGGTCTAAACTTGTAGACCGGCAATGGTTTGCTTGGATTCGAGGTAGTTAATAACCTATGACAAAAATAGTTGGCGTTATTCAAGCCTATCTCGTTCGAAGAATTTCTTATCCCCGTGATTCTAAAGTCAGTTGGTACCAATGTTCCCCGGTGGTGAGACAAGGGGTTATAGGAAGGGTCGTGTCGCTATATCCTTGTTATTTCCATGCCATTTGCCATCAAGTGGGCTGAGATAGTCCACCTTAGATACACGTCGATGATCGTTCTTTCGTTCCAATTTATGTGTTTTCAATTACATACTTCCAAACACTGCCACGTTCCATTGCTTTCTAAGTTTTGTATCGGGTACAATCCTTGAATTAGAAACTATTTCTGTTTCGATTGCTAGAATTGTCTCATCATTTACGGCATCGATATAGAGACGATATATACAAAAGCATGTGTCGTTTGGAAAACAGAGGAACATTAAGTATTAAAGTAAACAAAAAAAAACTTTATTTCATTTACAATAGCTTTGGATTGAGTCGTCTTCGTTAGCATTAAATTAAGTGGTCCAAGAGACTCCGCTGTACCGTTTTTTATATTCTGGTTATTGTTCATATAAGTATTGGAAACCTTTGATAACTTGTAATTAAAAATAGCACTGTTGCATCGTATCAGACTTATAATCGTTTCCTTATGTACCATACTTGTATCTGTAACTTTTAGTATAGATAGTAAAATAGTTAACTTAAAGGCAGACTTTACATCTGGTTCCTGAGACACCAGGGGCTTATAATTAGGTAACGTATTTATATATTATAGGTTATAGGCTGGCTAAATAGAAGACAAAATACTATGACCTACAACGCAAACTCAGAAACCTAATAATATATTTGTATAAACAATAGATACTTACATAGGTGGGCGACTAGCGCCGAAACAGCAATAAATCTAAGATGCATTCTTGAAAGTTTCTCGATCATTGAATACTATAATGAAGATTGCTGGTGATGTTGGTATATTCTCATTTTGAACACGCTGATTCTTCACGTAATCTGCAACAAAACATTAAATTATAAATTACATCAGTTTTATAGGTATTCACTATTAGACGTTTCGTTAATACAAGTAAAACTCCAGAATTGAAATGTTTTAGTGAGTAGCGCATAAATTTATATGGACATAATAAAAATTTGATCAGGTATCTATAGGTAGCTCTCTACTTCAACATTCCTAATGCAGTTCTTTTAAATTAATTTTAAGTTCGTTTATATTCATTGGTAAACTATTTTTTGATTTTATTGTAAGTTTTGATATTTTCATAAACGTACTTTACCAGTGACGTTGCAACTGGATCCATTTGATAAAACTAGCAATGTATTCCCAAGTGCAATATTTAATCTGTCATTACATTTTATTTCGCTGCCATTTGACCGCAGTATCCATCGAGCAGGGCTATTGATATTTAATATGTTAATCTGAGCAAACAAATGAATATGAAATGGTTCGAGCCACGCACCAGCGGACAATATAATAGCTCCATATGCAAAGCGGAGTACGCTGCTCGCGGTTGCTTCTCATTTCAGCGGTATACCAACTCATTGCACAAAACCAATATAGCTTTTAGTACAAACATGGTCGGAAAACTGTTCATTGCCTCCATAATTACTGTGGGGTACCCGAGGATTAATTGCTCATGTAAGTGTTATACGTAGGTACTATAACTTACTACATTCGGTCTGGGGTTGAACAATAGTGGGGTTGCACAGTAGGGATATTTTTGAATGCTTCGAAAATACTTTTCGTAATACATAAACCTTTGTAAGTTCCTTTAAAAATGTAAGTACAATTTTGTAGTTTTAAAAACGAGATTGTTGTTTTATGACAATAAATGATATTAGAATCCGAGAAAAAAATCATGACGATGATGGTAGTGATAATTTTCAGGATTGAAAGGTTATTTTTTAAATAAAAAGTATAGTAGTATAAGAAGTGATAGTGAAGTATACGCAAAGAAATGGTTGCATTAAATTAAAGCTTGGAAGTGAAAAGGGTCGAGTAAGCGACACCTAGCGGTAAAATAAAGTTGGACTAGGAACGCATTGTACGGAATAGACGCCTGAATACTAAGCGGATGTATAATTTACGATCACCAGAAAGATTGCGGTTGGTAATTCACGATTGGCATCCTTTGTAGGGTTGCGGCATTTCAGGCACGATTCGAAGGACTTGGCAATCTTAAGGTCAGTTAAGGTTATGCGAAGAATTCGGTATTACAAGTTCGAGAGCGAGATTAAAGGTCTTAAATTTGTCAAATTGTGACAGGCACGCAGTAATAGAACGTTTGTTAGAAGCTTCTCCATCGGAAAAGGAACTGATCAGTGATAAACTTTGTACATTAATTTCTGTTTACATGAATACTTTACCATTATGTGTCAGATTTTGTGCGTCAATAATATAAACTCTATACAACTGATACAGAAGATAATTATTTAAAGCAATTAATGGACAACAATCGAGTGTTTAGAGAGGTCTAAATAGAAAAAAACTATGAAAAATAAATCTAGTTATTTTGTACTAACAATTATTCCAAGTACATATTAAGTAACAATCTTAATGTAGATCTCTAAAACGGGTCACGTTATCACGTTAGGTATACGATTTTTTTAAACCAAAGATATTTTACAGAAGGATGTATCAATTAGCACCACAGCAGTCCAGTACCAAAGTTTACCAAAACAGTTATTAAAAACATACTACCAATTAATTTGTGAGTGCCATATTCGATCTACGGGATTATGTGCTGTCAATTCCAATACATCAAAATTCACCCTGCTGTTGCATAAGCGTAATTCAATGTGTCCGATAGGTTAACAGAATGTGTTCTGTACTCAAATAAGGTGTGGCTATAGTAGGACTAGTTACGGACTCTGTACAGATAGGGATAATCTTTACCGATCAATATATTACTTCCAATGAGGTGTTCTAAGGGGAGCTCTCGGCTTCGCCGACTTTATTTTGTTGTTGTATTTCGCTATCTAATGTCATGACATGACGCTTGTACGCTCATTGAACAAGTTTTAAAGAAACTATAAACAGGAATGATCATGTAGGCATTGTAGGCAAAGCTTTTGCGCACCCACCAACGCAAAAGTCACTCCCATTTGATGGACAATGTCCATCGATGCATTAACTGATGCGTCGTTCCTTTTTGTGTCTGTGAACACACCCGTAAGCATGAAGGCATCCACTCTGAATTCCTGTGTAAATTGGCGTCTATTGTACGAGACCGGTCGGTCTGGCATAGCGGAGAGCATTGAATGCTTAGCAAGTTCCGATTGCACTCAGTCACTACAGAACATTACGATCAATGTATCAGCATGCGTAATGTACTATACATACGCTCATGTAACATATTTACGAAGAGTTTTGATCCATTTTGTGGATGCCTCTTGTAACTCTCAAAGGCAAGTTGTATGGTAAAAGCCACGGGGTTTACTTTTATTTCGTTTGACTTGGCTAAACACTGGTAATGGTAGATTATAATATATCACTAATTCGGTGCAAAAATGTCGTAACTACAGTTTTTTTAAAATCAAGTTAAGTATGGCAAAATGCACAAAAAGACTATTTGCTTCGGGAGAGAAATCAACAGAATTTAATTTATGTTTACTTCCCGTGAGATGGTGAGAGTGTAATGTGTCTTCTAAACGCCACACCTTCAAAACAAATATTTAATTGACTCTCCTGTAAAATTTCTAAAATTGTAGTTACGCCATTGTTGCACCGAATGAGTGATATTAATTTTTTTTTTGGATACCCTCAACGGTAGGAATATTTTTTATTAGTTTCGTCCATATTTTGGTGTGAGTGCTTGTTAAACTTTGTCATTGAATCAAGCTCGTCATTGAATCCGTTCCTTGTTCTTAATGGTTCCTTATTCATTATTCAACCCTTAACTACATTCCATAAAGTACTATGCATCCTATTTTAACAGAAACTGAAAAGGACCATCGAGAAGGTACAATTAACGTCTGTGCAACGCTTAATAATTTCGTTTCAGAATACCCGTTGCATTCTATGCACCTATACAGCGCATTACGGCTTACTGCAGGATATGAAGGCAGGGTGGTGAAAGGACTTCCCTTCTTGCCTTCCGTGCATTAATGAGTGCGGTGTGTGGGTAGTATGGTAAACATACTTGTGGCGCAGGTGCGGGAGATGCAGTGTTTGCTCGCGAGATGGCGCTGTTTGTGGCACGAGTACTCAACTACTCATTCAGCCGATGCATGCTTTACGATATGGTACGGTTGGAATCTGCATGCAATATCGATGCTTTCTTTTTTTTTCGTATATTTTTCTTAAATTCGTATGATGTTCACTAAGTTGTCGTTAGTACTCCTGTATAAGAGACGCTTTTAATGTGAAGCGTATTTGGTTTGGAATTTTATTTTATTTAATTATTTTGGTTGCAGCTGTTATATTTTAATAAATAAATATACTTCTTATACTTGGCCTCTTACTTGAGACAAGATTTTTGATTATATTTATAAGTCAAAAACGTGTCATTGATGCTTTGTCGTGAAATAGAAAATCGGAATCGGGCTTTTCAACGTAAGAATTTCATCGCAAGAAAATAACTAATAGGCGCCTATGATTTATTTAAAATATTTTCCTGCACAGATTACAAACATAATATCACAATATGACAGTCATGGTATACTTGAAAAAAATACGTGCAATATTATTTGTAGTTATAATTTTATTGAAGTTGTAGGTGCAGACGTTACCAGATTTGTCTGGCGTCTGGCCGCCTAGGTGGTGTATCCCTCTATTCAAACAAAATTTAATGAGGCGTAGAACAGCCCATACCGCCTATAGGCTGCCGTATGCACACACCGGGTGAGGCATCAGCGTTCCATTGTCCTCGATATTGTCGGTTTACCTGATATTCATCAAACTGAATAATCCGTTTTTATCTACAAAGTGTCTACTTATTTTATCCAATTAATAACTTCGTTCTGACGTCGGAATTTAACTGACACTTACCATGTCAAGGAAAAAAACAAATTCGTTTGAATTGACAAATTCAGTTATGGGGCACTCACTAGTTGCACTAGTCTTAAAAAGGGGTATAATTTACAAATCTTCACGTACTATTATATAGAAAAAGTGTGTCATAATAGACAGATTGAGTAAAAAATCCTTGAAGAAACAAAGCCAAATAAAATCAAAAACTCTCGATACAAAATTAAAATGCTTCCCGCTTTCGAACCCAACAACTTTTGAACGGCTCGAAATATTTTCATCAAACTTATTTAAGAACACTCGTAAATAAGTACGTAATAATAACTTTAATACAAAAAAAAAAACTAAATTGAAATCGCTTCATCCGTTCGGTAGCTACCATGTTACAGACAGATTGACAGATAGACAGACACGTCAAACTTATAACACCGATCTTTTTCCTTCGGGGGTAAAGAGATTATATACTGCCGTACTTAGTCATTATTGGATTTTATTTTCACAAAATTCCGCAATAAACCTCTTTTCAATTAATCTTGATATTTTTAGAGCACAGATCTCACATAAATATGGAGTTATAAAAATGTTCCATTATGTTCAATATCGACAGCTTTAGCTTCTATACTTCTTTTGACAAAGGTTTTAATCTTCGGTATGGAATCGCTGAAATACAAGGAACATAAAATTATTTATAAATATAACATTACATAAATAAGTCGTACTAAACAGAAGGATCATTTTCAATAAATATTTTATGATATGTATTCTAGCGCGACAGAGTATGGTTGAACCAAAGAAAATACATAAAAAAAAATTTCACTGAATATACGTGAAAATTCAAGGTCGGGAATATCTCTTGTGGAAACAAAGCATCAAGCAACAAAGCATGAGGATAAGAGATAAAATATATTTTAGAACAACGTCCGGCCAGGCTTCGAGTATCATAAATAAGGCATCCTATTCTTCCTGTTACTTGTCAATAAAGCTAAGAAGCATGTTTCAAAGTTACTTAGTAATTTATGTCAAAGCCTTTATTTGTGCCCCGACGATCGTTCTGTTCAAATATTTGCTGATCGTTGTTGGTAAACTAGAGACGAATGTTGTCCCGATAATTTATGTTGGCAAGCGTGCCTATTGTCGGACAAACAACGTGCCGGCTCGTGGCCAAATTTATATTCCAAGTTGCCGAACAGGGGTGGTCACCGCTCTGCTCAACCCAATCCGATCAGAACTTACCAGCACAAACGACCACGAATATCTGAAATACAACTGGACCTTCTTTTTACCCAACTGCGCTGGGAGGGTTATGTTTTTCGAACGTATAATATGTACGTACGTGTGGCCATTTCATTATTACACTCTTCAGCCTTTAATAGATTTCAACATATAATTCATTGGATTCGTCTTCATTGTAAGATTGACATAGGCTTTTTTATAACCGCCTAAATTTTAGCAGTTTAGGTAGGTCAGGTTGTTAATTCTATTAATGACTTCTAGTTCACGATTCCTTTGCGCAAACATCTGAACTAAATGGAGCTAAAAGATTTTTGATTCAATAGACGGAGGATACGGAAGAATTCTCGGTTCGTGCGCAATATTATGTTAAATAAACAAGCTCCCGAGACCGGGCGTTCGCTCCAGCAGCCTCGTTTTGTTAAGTCAGTTTTTCATTGCAGACCAAGTAATATATAGTGTTTTTAATATTGCACCAACTGTAACTGATTGCAGTACCTACTGTTGCAGTACTGAGTATGTGAACAGCATTAAATAGCGAGTACCTAGTTAAGTAACAGGATACAATTAATTAAATTAAGTGTTAGTACTAAAGTGTAGGTACTTAGATCATAGTAAATCACGTCTGAAAATATTATATTTGGTATCTACCAATGATTACACTAATATTAGTGATGAAAACATTTATGTATTATATTTTAACCTACACTACAAAAAGTAAGCATAAATTCATAGTTCTATCTCTACGCGTAAATTCAGAGACATTAATAAATAGGTACGTTTTACCGCTTCGCACGAAATGCACTTCAAACAGCAGCCGCAATGTTTTTTGACCAGCTTAAAGTGACAATCTCTCAACAGACAGAAGTAGAGTTGTAAGCTATTTATCGATTAGACCACAGAAGATTACACAAACTAGTCTCAAACGAAAGTTACCACTTAAGTGTGTTCCCGATCGCTGCAAGCGCCTGCGGCCGTTTGGCTGCAACCCAGGCACGTTTTGCATTTTATTCAAAACGTTGACGTGAAGGATAAACTTTTATTATTTTAGTACTTTGACGTGATCCGAATTCGTCACACGTCTGCGCGGTGAACGGATAGATTTTATTCAAATCATGGCAGGTGCATTCGTCGCCATGAGTTAGGAGATGACCTGACTTTATAATACTAGTCTTTATAATCTTCGTCAATATACGTTTTGTAAGGGTATTAATAAGCGAATAAAATCATTTTCTTAACAGCTAGGAGCCACAGTCAGATTTTGCGAGATGGCTTTTGAAGTATCAAACTTATTTGGACCTTGTGTAAATTTGAACAAGATATACGAGTACAATGCGTGATAATTGAAATACTCAATTAAAATACACGATTCTCGCTAAAACAGTCTCAATTATTTTGGATGTTTAAGAACACTTAATTGAATTTAAATTAAGCGATTTCGGGAGTCTTGTTAATATGATACAAATAAATTATACGAAATCTGGTACTGTATTGCCACATTATAGAAAGACTAACGGTAGTAAACTTCTCAACGATCACAAACACATCTTTATAATTCTGTCCTAAAACAATTTCGAAATCGAACCGAAACCCGTGTGTATACAAATGTCTATGTGTGCGTTGGACGCGTTTTACTAGTCTCTGTATATTGTGATATTGCTGTCTACCAAATGAAGCTACAAGCAACTTCTCAGACGTGAACTGAACTTAACGATTTCACAAGACTGAGTTGTTGTTATCAGAATCTTGGGAGTGGCTCCTAAGCTTTTAGTTCTGAGGTGCGCCGACAAACTTTACTTTAATAAACCTACGTATACACGATTCGTTTATTTCCATAGACGGATGTTGTTCTTGAGTCAGTGTTTTTCTCTTTTTTAACTTATACATTCGAGTCATATCGAATTAAGGAGATTTTAAGAAATAAAACTGTTTTTTATACAGATACGAGATAATAAGTCTTCATTGTCATTAACAAACATTAGCAACAGCAGACAGACATGTTGAAAATGAAAATTTTCACGAGTAGTTTTGTAGTTGATTCAAGTATACAAAATACTTTATGTGTAGCTGAATAGATTGTAGCTTCTAGTAATGTTGTAAGCCCACGAGACGCTCTGATCAGTATACGAATGAGTCATGGTTGCTGCCCACGAGAGGGCGGCCCGACAGTCTAGTCGTGATCTCAAATGTTTTTACGATTATTTTAACCCTCACATTTCGTGATTGTACAAAAATAATGATTCAGGTTTTGTATTCTGTTATCTGGCAGGTATTAATAGAGCCTCTTGATTTCCTTAACAACGAAATTGTATACGTTTTTATTTTCAAATAATCACTTTCTTGGCGTTTCTTGGAGTCTAAACAAAGGAAGAAAGTTGTATCAAATAATATTATTTAAGACTACTTTAATAAATTAACGTTCAGTTTCAATATCGCGTAGTACAAAATAGCTTTTAACTTGATTTCAGATTTCAGGTCGTTTGTCTTATAAATCTTTTTATATAAAACCTCTTAAAGTTATTATTACGGTTAGAGCTATATTTATTACAAGGCCCGATTGGTAACATGAAGATATTTTCGGTATCTTCCCTGGAATCGATTATGTGACGCCGAAATCGAATTTTATTCGGGTTAGAGTATGAAATTTATTCAAATGATATTTCACGGTAGATTATTCGTAAGTGGATGGCGGATGCTTTGGTACATACAGGTACTTTGAATAATAAATACTAGATCTGACGTAAGAAGACTCCGTAACGTACGTATGATATTTTTTTACGAATGTAAATATTTTAAGACCAACTACGAGTACCTACAATGTATAGTAAGAAACCTGTTTTGGGTTGAATATGGGAGGGCTCTATTCTAAAGTAGTTCTAGCATAATTTGATAGATGGAGTTAGTAGTATCTTTTCACGATACTGAAACCAGTCTAAATCTATTTTTTTCT
>DWOX01000490.1:0-10024 GCA_018251315.1 Nastra julia | reverse complement strand
TGGTATTTCGTTTGGTACTTCTGTAAACCGGTGATTTGTGACTTAGGCCCTTATGCTTCTCACGTCGAGATTTAATGTTATTTTTATAATGAACAAGAAAATACATTTATTGTAGTATTTAAAGTCTTCTTCCATATATATTAATTGGTAACATTACCTAACTACACTCCATTATTACGTCTTCTGTAATTATCACATTGAAATTGAAGTTCGACCCAATTCTAACAGCACATTTATTTTGTCGATTCGATTTAAAGATTTCAGATTGTGGTTCAGAAAAGGCAGTAGATGCGACAACATTTCTTCTTTTTGTTACTTGAGATTGAACTTTATTAGTTCTGAATGATAAACCTCGATTTTGTACAGAGGCTATCGAAGTTCTGACGGCCCGCGTTCCCACAGTGCGAGATTTTCGCATTATTTCTCTTTTCTTAATCATTTCTAAACATTCATAAGGGTTACATTCACCAGGAATACACATTAGAGGTGGACATTCATAGACACCTAAGTCTTCGGGTACAGTATATTTAAGTTTTGTTACAGTGGCTTTGGTTTTTGTCGTTATGCTAGGTGCTGGATGTTTATTTTCCAACTCAGAATGTTTTGCTTTTTTTTGAAGTTTCAACGTACAAAAACATCTCTTAGGTTCCGTATTAGCTGCAGCACTGTGGTGAATATGTCTTTTAATATATGAACATTGCGATTTTTTATCACAATAATTTCTTAGCCGCGTTGAACCTTTCGATTTTGTTGATAACTTTTCTGGCTGTTTTAAATGTATTTGTTCTTTATTTGAGGCTAGTTCTGATTTTAAGTCTCTTTGTTCAGTATTTCCTGTCACACGATCTTTAAAAATCTCTATATTAAAACTAAAATTTGAACCAATACGAACTACTTGTCTATTGGTATTTGGTGATGAATCATGTGACACTTGATATTTTGCTTGACTTTGTCGTCTACGTCTAGAAACTGAAGAAGTTCCTCTAGATTCATATTTTCGTTTTTGATGGTATTGCGCTTTCGTTGACCTTGTTGAAGGTTTTCGGCTAGAGTTTATAGCAGAATCCCTTACACTACGTTTATAATCTGTACCAAAATCGCGAACTTGTCTACGTTGGATCCGTTTTAAGCACTCATATGGATCACACTCTCCGGGCACACAAACGTTTGGCTCGCACTCAAATGGTTCTAATAATCTAACAGATTTATCGGTATGATATTGTAGAGCGCTTGGTCTCTGTGTTGATGTCCCTTTAACTTCATATGTAACTGCCGGCGTTGGCGGTACATTTAGTTGTTTTCCGGCTTTGTTTAATTTTAAAGTACATATGCATCTTCTTAAGAGGGTGCCTACGTTGGAATGAGCTGTCTTGGGCCGATCAGATTGAACAGATGTATGTCTTTGTTTACTTAAGATCTTATCTTTTAGTGATGTTGTTATTCCTGTACTTTTAAGTCGTGATGCTTCGTGCGCATGTACGTTGTGTTTCAAGATTGATGGGGGATGAGCATCTCCGCGTTCTTTGAAGAACTCAATATTAAAACTAAAATTAGACCCTATCCGTACAGCTTGTCTCGGTTGATTATAAGATTCTTGTGGCCAAGGTTTTTCAACGTAGCTCGTTTTTTGTACACTTTTATGAGGTCCCTTAGTAAGACTATTTACTTGTAAATGTTCGTTTCTCATCTTAGTAGCAACACTTCCTATTGATTTTCCTTTGGAATATTTAGTTATAGTACTTGAATGTTTAGTATGTTGCTGCCTCGCCTTGATTCGTTTCAAGCATTCTACAGGATCACATTGACCAGGAATGCATACAAAAGGTTCACACTCGTAAGGAGATAAATTATCTATATTTAAGTCATGTTGTGTTAATTGAACTTTTGGGGGTTTGTGCGATTGTGTTTCGACTGACTTTGTTTCTATTATAGGTTTTGTATCCAAATGATTAAGTTTTTCAATTTGATCAATTTTCTTGATTGATTTATTCATAAGCCTCAAAGTACAAAAGCAACGCTTTAAAAGAGGATTTATACCTATGGTTTTTGTTTTTGTATTAATCTGTGATTTTTTGCTTTGTGCACTGGTGGTTTTAGTCCCACTAATTCTAGAAACATTTTCCAGGTGTCTTTTATGATGCTGGACGTCTTCGTTTGGATAAGTTTTTACCTCTCTTATATTTTCAGTTTTTGCTGCACTTCCATTAACATTTTCTTTATAAAACTCAATATTGAAGCTAAAGTTCGACCCAATTCTAACCACATTCTTATCATTAAATGTTTTGCTACTCGAAGGCACAATATTAGTTTGATGTATATTTTTATGCTTAGATTTATGTTGTATATTTTTGCTACTACGGCCTTCAGATTGAGTTCTCTCGTTTTTTATTGACTTATAATTTTCAGATCCACTAGATGCCGAATTTTTTCGAATTGTGTCAGTTTCCAATTTTATTGAATGTTGTTTAGCTAACCTCTTTTGAATTATTTTTTCACAGTCATATGGGTCACATTGGCCCGGAATACATATACCAGGCTCACACTCGTAAGGTTCCAAATGGTGGGAATAATCTTTGTGTTTAACTTTTGTATTGGTTGGTTTTTCAGCCGTTTTAATTGAAAACTCACTAATTCTATCTCCTTTACTAAACTTATCAGATCTTCTTGTTAATGTTGTTTTATTATTACTTCGTTGTTCAAGTTTTTGTATCGTTTGTTTTTCTTTGTTACGCAAACCAAGTAGGCAAAAACATCTATTTTTAAAGCTTTTACTATTAGTACTTTTATGAACTTGAGTGGTGCGACGTTTGGCTGTCATTGTAGCTTCTTCATTTAATGGAAGTTCTGTAATAGTTAGTTTATGCGAAGTACTTTTTTTTATTACAGAAGGATTACTCATTATTTCGTTTCTTTTTGGCAAATGTGCTTCTTTATGTTGCAGTTCTCCAGGCATATCTTTATAAAACTCAATATTGAAACTAAAATTAGAACTAATGCGAACTGCTGATCGTACACTTGGACTTTTGTTGACATTTTGCACATTTTCAATGTATTTTATGGATTTCGTTGATTTGTGACGTGTTGTTACAGGCGTTGCTCCTGTTGCATGACTTTTATACTTTTCTTCACTGGTCATACTTGAACCAGAGTGCATTTGTTTATGAACTGTGTTTGTACCCAACTCCTTTAAATGCACTATATTTTCATGATTCTTAGTCCCAGTTTTAACGGTTCTTGAGGTAATTGTTGTTAGCTGTTTTGAGGATATTCTGTTCAACTTTGCATGTTCTGCATGAATTCTGCCTTTTTTTTGTAATTTCAATGTGCAAAAGCATCGTTTAGTCATAGAAGCAGTACTTTTATGTAAAGTTCCTACAGATGATTGAGATTGTCTTTCTTTGCCGGGAATTTTGTCAATGTATCTTTGCATACCTTTGTTAACAGTGTCATATGTTTTGTTACTGAAGGGTCTTTCTAAAGGCCGATGTTTATAGAACTCCAAGTCAAAGCTAAAGCTTGATTGTATTCGAACAGCTTGCTTCTGCGTATTATTCCTTTGCCCATGTACGTGTAAATTTGGTGTGTGTTTATATTTCTGGGATACTGTTGCACGTGAATTATTTCGAATATGTTTTTGCATTTTAGTGCTTTTAGAATCTAACCCTGCATTACTTGTAGTATAACTAGATATAGATTTCGACTTTGTACCAGAACTCTTGTGCACATGTTTTGCAAGTCGTTTCATAATTAATTTCTTACACTCATGTGGATCACATTCACCAGGTATGCAGATACCCGGTTCACACTCATAAGGTTTAAGTTTATGATGTGTCTTATTCATACTTGGTATAGTTCCTGCATTCGATATTTGTACATTCATTGTGCAAAAACATCGCTCTAAATATCTATTAACTCCAGTCATTTTTCTTAAATTTTGATGAAATGATTGATTAAATAGTTTGGAATATTCGTAATAATCCTCGTTAATATTTTCATTACATAATGTCTCAAACGGCTCCTCAATAAAGCGTGCCCAAGATTTCCCATACGGTGAAATTTGTCCGATAAAATTAATTTTCATACTTAAACTTGATTGATTAACTGAAAGTTCTTTTGCTTTATTTTGTATATTAAACGTGGAGTAAACTTTTACTGTCTCACATTTAGATTTTAAGGTTTTGATATATTTGTTTAATAGAAAGGAGCTCGTGGATATAGACAATATTTTGGTTTTAGGCTCAAGAAGTTTTAGTTTAGGATTCATTTGAGAAACAAAATTTTGTGAAATGATTTCGGTTTTCATAGTTGTTGCTCTGCCAACAGTATAAACTTTCGGACCAAAGTTGCCGGGTTTACGGTGATGTTGTTTTATTTTTTTTTCTAAATTCAATGTGCAAAAGCATCGTTTTAACATAGGACGCACTAGAGATGCCCTGTTAAATTTTCTTGCTTCCAGTGATTGAGTTTCGCCGTGATTAACACGAACTTTGGTTACCGTTATACCTCTATCTGTGTTATTATTTTGATAAACTTTTGAAGATTGTTTTATTTTAGGATATTTGGTTACCATCACAGGTCCAGGTGTCTGTTTTGAAAATTCTATACTGAACTTGAAACTGGATCCTACTCTAACAGCTTGCTTTGATTTAGAAGCCTTATCAAAGTTTTCTCCTGTTGATCTTGGTCTACTTTCAGATCCTCTAAAATAGTTCGCTTTCATATGAGTACCTTTTGGATACAATTTAGGTTGCACTGATACTGCTTCTGTCTTTGTAAATGAATCTTCCGTAATACTAGACATGGACTGCATTTCTGGTCTATCAGTAAGCGCACCCATATTCCGTGTATTTAATTCACGTCTTTTAATTTTCTGTAAACATATATACGGATCGCATTCCCCTGGCACGCATGTATATGGCTCACATTCGTAAGGTAGCAATTTGTAACCGTGTTTCCTTTTAGTCTTTGTGCCTCTATCCACTAATTCTAGTATTGGCGCTTCTTCTAACGTTTGAGTGTCGGTAGTCAACTTTTTAACCTTTTTAGTTCTGGGGATATTGTTACTATAAAATTTTAAATTACATAAACAATTTTTTAAAGTTGGTCCAATGTGTTTATCCATGTTCATAACTTGTGTTAACATAGATTTATCACGTTTATCATTAATTTTTATTATAGATTTATCACGTTTATCATTAATTTTTCTTTGCTTTTCAAACTTTTGATACCTGTAATTAATTTCTGGAGGCATGCTCGATATACTTGGTTTCTGTGCCATTCTCATAGGAAGGTTTGGATTATTCTTATAAAATTCGATATTGAAACTAAAACTGGAACCAATGCGCACTGCCTGCCGATCAGATGCTTTAAGCGTTGCTTTAACTAATTCCTTGCGACGCGTGTTAACATTATTTTTATATCTCCTGGGTGCACCTGTGCTACCTACTTTCTTTGAAACGATTGATGATTGAACAGTTTTAGCAGAAGTAAGAGGTCTTGACAAAATGCTAGATGTAGATTTTGTTTTACGTGAGTCCGTATGAGATCCTACTGATTTACGTTTAAATTTCTGTTGTCGCAAGTCCAAAATTTTTTTGCAAAGTATCGGATCACATTCGTCAGGAATACAAATTCCAGGTTCACATTCATAAGGCAGCAAGTCGTTTAACGTTGGAAGCTCATTATGATTTTTCTTCTTTGTTTCAACAGATTTGTTAATCATTGCAGGTCTCGATACTATTTTTTTGGTTTCTTTTTTAGTTTTAATATGTTTGTTTAGTTTCAAAGTACAAAAACATCTGTGTAAAGTATTTTTTGCATGCTTGTATGCTTTGGTAGATGTTCCTTTCACTTGTACTAATTTGCGCTTAACTTGTACTTGTTTATAACGAATATGTCGCAGTGTTTCATTTAGTGGTTTTAGGCTTCTTTCAGTAAGTGGTGATTTTGTACCTATAAATGCTTCTGTTGGAGTTTCTTTATCTTTTTTATAGAATTCTATATCAAAACTAAACGTTGATCCAATACGAACGGCTTGTTTATGATGTGAATAACTCTTAGCGATTGGCGTGGTATTTAGACGAGCTGGCATAAACGATACCTGTGATAAACGTCCTTTCTGTTTAATTTCCCTAGATGTATTTTTATCAGTTGTTTCTACATTTTTTGTAGAACTAGACTCTGATTTTGAACCATGATTGGTATTAGTTTTTACATTACTAACTTTAGTCACAACCTGTCCTTGTGCCGTTCTTGGAGCTTTACCGTGTTTATCGGTTTGAATCAACCTAGTTTTAAGATTTTGAGGTGTCCCTTGGGATGATTCTGTGGATGATTTCGACTCATGACGGTGCTGCACTTTTTTACGTTTATGTCTTGGTGCATGCATACGTATACCAGAAGGTTGATTTATATGAGATAATTGTGCTTCTGGTCGGGTTTTGGAAAATTCTACATCAAAACTGAATGAAGATTTTATACGAACTGCTTGTCGACCACGTGATGGAGGTTTTTTTACAACGAGTCCCCTCTCTTTGTCACTTTTAAATTTTAAGTTATCTTTTTTCTCAGTATCATAGCGTGCTTTTTCTTCAGGTGGAACAATAGTAACAGATTTAACTGATTTTTTTACATTTTCTTTTACACCCGATTTACCGCCAACTTTATGAACGCGTTTTGTCTCAATTATTATATGTTTATCCACAGCTTGATTCTTGCCACCGTCGCGTAATATTGGTTGTTGTTTTTTGCGTTTGATATGCGTAGCCTTTGTTATAGCCATTTGTTTTGTTTGTACACTGCTACTCGATGTTGTTAATGGAACCGCACCAATTTTCATTTCTTTATTGATAATCTCATTTCCCGCTGCAAGTTTACGATCGTGTTGACGTTTTCGTTTGTGTAACCTCTTTAATTTTATAATCTTAAAACATTCCTCTGGAACACAGATATCTGGCTCGCACACTAAATCACATTCCCAGTCTTTCATAATTTCCTTCTTTTTTAGATGATCTTTAAATTTTACTAAAGAATCTTTTTTTATTTTAAATTCAGTTTCAACATTAGGATACTCGATAGGTTCTAATACTTCCTTGCGATGAAGACTTTTTGCTACCTCTAAAGACTTTCGTACACCACTTTCAATATTCTGTTTAATTTTATTCTTCATTTGCTTAGTTTGTTCTATCGATTTCTTCGCACGCAGTTGTAAACTTTTCTTTAAATTTGCTTTTGATACATTGAGTTTTTTCATATCTTGGTCGAGTTTATCTCGAAGCTCCTTGTACTTTTGCATCGATTTCTTAGCGAAACTTTTTTTCTTTGCTTTCGTAACCATTTTTTGTTGTTCTGTGTTTAAAAATGGTTCCGCTAATGGAGGAGCCTCTGTTTTCCTAAGCATAGCCTTTGAATGTTTTTTTATTAACCCACTAAATTTAAAAGTACACGTACACGGTTCAGATCTAATATGTTTAGCTTTAAATTTTACTTCTCTTTTATTATATCGTTGCCCCATTGCACCTGGGACTTTTTTACCAAAGTCACGCTCGTATGTCTCGTATGTTGCATACTCTCCCTCCCCTGTTCCTTTTTGTCCCGTTTTACCGTGTCTTTTCTCGTGTGTTTTCTCATAAACTTCGTTTCGCATTCCGGGTTGTCCAGGTTTGCCATGTTTCTTATGGTGCGTTCTAGCGATAACTCCCTCCCCCGTTCCAATTTGCCCTTTTGCTCCGTGTTCTTCTTTTTTTCCTCTTTTAAGGTTTTCTTTATGTCCTATGATTTTTGATTCCGATGAGCAACTGCAGCAGCTACAACAATCACTTAATTTTTTTGGACCAAGCGCTTCACCTTTATCGATAATATCAATAATTTCTAAGATAGCACCACTTTTTTGGGAATCGACAGGTTTCATAACACGATGGTGTCTCCCAGGCCTTAAATCTGCTTTTTGTTCAAGACTCAGTGTGCTGTCAGAAATAAGGCGAGCTCTAAGATCATCATAAACAGCTCTAGTTCTGGCTAACCTATTAAGCAACTTTCTTTCGCGTAAAGGAATATACTTTCCGAAATATAATCTACTTATTCTTGATCCGTGGGCAACATATTTTCGTATAGAAGGTTGCTCAGACTCACTTTTGTATATACATGACGTGCATGAACAACTCTGGCTACTGCTGTCCGCTCTTCGTACTGGCTTCATGGTCATCCAGTCGATGTAGCTCGCTCAACGATTACGACAACATTACCATTGAAAACTTCTCACCTTACATACAAGGACTAAATTTCATGTCCTAAATTTCTTCACTGTACGTAGGTCACAATATTAACCTGAAAAATGACATTAAATCAACTGCTGGTACTTGCAATGATTGAGTTACACCTACATTTACACCGACCTGCACAGGACTTATGCAGTGATATTTTATACTTGTTTCCCCTTTGATTGCGCCATATGTCAAACGGTTAAGAATTTTCCGGCTTGACTGTGGTGCATCACTTCAAAAAATATCTAGGCTAAGGCCTGAACATTATGAAATACCGAAGTACCGTGTTTACGGGTATTCCTCGTACTTAGAGGCACGAAGTACAGCGTTTTTGAATAAATGAACGCGTATAGCCAGCTGTTTATTACTCGCGCCTCGTTTAGTGCATTCAACATGGGTCTAGAGTCCTGGCCGTACACGACTACTTGCACCAGTAGTCGCCGAAATCTTTAAGAAGTTGAGTATCCGACGACCATACACGAGCAGCGTGAAGCAGTTGTTTCATAAAACGCGAACGCCGACTACTTCAAGCTGCTAGTTACGACCACTGCGTTGATACACCGTAACTCAATAGTTCTATGTTTCTGAACAAGCATACTGTAGTACTATCCTATTTTTTTATCCTACGTAGCACAGGAACTGACAGTGGGCAGTCCCTTTAGTGCGGGCGTCATCGTTAGCCGATATATCAGTGGATCCTAAACTTTTCAATATCGTTACCCCTGTGACCTATGAGGAAAACTGATTTTACCCCGTATTTAAAATGTTATCTAAACGAACAATACAAGCAATTGGGTTCCTGTATTTGAAAATGCAATAATTAGGTTCTTCTTTACCCCCATCATATAACTGATTTACCCCCATGAGGGTAGTAACCCTCAATTTAGGAACCCGGGCATGTTTTGTTAGTTATGATGACATCAAAGTACCTACCATTGATATTGTATGTGGACTACGCAGGCCCATAACGGTTTTTATTGTAGAAACTACAAACTTTAACACCAAAGGGGCATTTTTTTTTATTACCTATTCGAACGGTTATCTACGAGTTATTGAATAGACAGAGTAATTCACGTAAGCCATCCAGTAATACCAGAGCTATGATTTTTAAACCTGATAGTATATCTTTATACAATGATTCGGAATGAATCAAGGATTCTAAAAACGAACTTTCAAATGTATAGAACTATACAATATATAGGACTAGAAATGCAAAGTGTATTCAATATGTTTACTGGAAGAAACAGGAACATCGAGACTGAAGGTATGAACCAGTAATCTATACTAATAATATCGCCCGCGGCTCTCCCCGCGTGGAACGGTTACATTTTCTTATTACTGCTCTCCTATTCATCTAAGATGTTATATAGCTTATAGCCTTCCTCGATAAATGGACTATGTTACATTAAAAGAATTTTTCAAATCGGTCCATTGGTTCCTGATATTAGCGCGTTCATACAAACCCTTCAGCTTTATATTATTAGTATAGAAGTATTGACATACAAAATAAGAAGGAATGAACGCTTACCATACAAGTACGACAATACATATAGTGCCACAAAGAAATGACTTGCACAAGACATAGATTCATTTTCACTATCTGATCTCCAGCATTTTGAAATATCTAAAACGATATAGGAGTACAATAATTTACAAAAAAATTTAAAATACTCTATCACATGATTTAGCAAAACTTAGAAGGTAAAATAAAATGACAATTATAATTTAAAATCATGACATTTATGGGCTACAGGCAGTATTAA
>DWOX01000489.1:0-10027 GCA_018251315.1 Nastra julia | reverse complement strand
AGTTGTCAGTCTCTCAGCATTCTGCTCAAGTCATAAAACATTAACTGCATAACCTGAAAGACCTACCCACACCATTTCGTTAGCTACCTGTGGCTCACCATGACGGTGGTCCTGCCGTGGGCCGCGGCGTCCAGCGCTCGCTGGACCTTGGCCTCGCTGTGCGAGTCCAGGGCCGACGTGGCCTCGTCCAGGAGCAAGATTTTTGGACGACGGACTAAAGCCCTGGCAATAGCTATTCGCTGTTTTTGTCCCCCGGATAATTGAGCTCCTCTTTCACCGATCCAAGTATTGTAACCCTGTTGATTATTTAGCTTACATTATTGAAGTACACGACTTCTAGTGTTATTTTATGACGTGCATTATATTGTAGTCTATCAATGCTTTCCTAGATAGGTAGTTATATTATTATCTCTAAGGAGTCATTGACTAGCATTGTAAATTTCATTTCTACTTATTTACCTATCTGTCATCATCAAAAAATATATGAATCTCTTTGGATATCTGAAACTTTTGATCTTCTTGTTTTTATTAACTAGAATATCTACACTATTCGTTCTCTTCACGTCTCTATTTTGTCTTCTACACTTTGGATTGATTAACTTACATCTGGTAAATTCTTTATGAAATTATCACAATATGCTTGTTTGGCCGCAACTATTATTTCATCGTCAGTACATGATGGATTGCTCATTCTGGAATCAGATAGAGGGAAAAAAACAATGTTACTATTAGTATCCACAAAACATAATTCATTTGATAATAGAATCTTTTTATTAATTCACAATAGATGATCAACACTTCCAGACCTTAGAAATCGAAACTAAAATACTGAAATATTTTGAAAAAAAAAGCAAGTTTTTGAACCAGATGAATATGAAATAGATACAATTTCACACCAAAGTTGCTGTACATTAAAATTTGTTAACCAAACCAAAACAGTTACATAATAAACGATGGTATTGTACCGAATATTTTCCTTGATAGTGCCAGCGAAAAGGACGGGCTCTTGGCCCACGACAGCGATGTAGCTTCGCAGGTGGCCCACATTGATCCCTCTAAGGTCGTAGTCCGTTGCGGTCACCGACCCGCTCTCGGGGTCGTACATCCGCTGCAGCAGCTGTAAAACCGTGGACTTGCCGCAGCCGCTGGCGCCAACCAACGCCACTGTCTCATTGGGATTGATCGTTAGGTTTATTCCGTTCAACACCTAGAAGAACAATGTGCTGTAGCAGAAAACAGAGAAAATGTCGTCCAGTCTAGTCGCTTATGACTACAGGGAATAGGATCTACGGAAATTAGGGAAAATTAAGGCACCTAAGATAATGACATAATAAGAAAATCAGATCAATTTGTTAGCGTGGCAAAAATTGCAAGAAAATTTGTATTGGCCAGAAAACCTTTTTTTGATGATATATGCAGATTGAATGGATGAATACAACGTTATCGAGAAAGCAATAATAATTAGATTTGATGCTTGAGAATTTGCATTGTTCCCATTAAAATATGTACGAATGTTAAGCCTAAAAATATTGAACACCCATCCGTTTACCTGTACATCCGGTCTCGCTGGATATTTGAAGTAAACGTCCTGCAGTTTCAAACTGCCGTCCAGTTCCGGATACTCGCCTTCCAAGGAGAGGCTGTCTATGACCGGTTTGCGGTCGAGTACTTGGAATATTGCTCCGGCAGAGGCGCGAGCGTTCGCCATCGCTTCTAAATGTGGCGACGTCAAACCCACATTCTGCGCTCCTTGTAACACGCTGAAGAAGATCTGGATCAAAAGACGATGAATCAAAATGTTGCGAAAGCCTCTAAATTGAAATACTTAATACAACTTTTGACCTTCTACAGGCCACTGCTGCAGTTTTTATAACAGCTTTTTTCGTGACCTATATGTGAATAATACCACCATGTAACATACCATGTAACATCGTAATCTAAAATGAAGTATAAATCAGCCTTTTGATTGAGTTATTATTTAACCGCAATTTCAACAAGACAGATTGCCTATCGACAAAAAGCCTAGCCACATCTGGCATATTTTGTATAATTGTCCAACTGTCAGTTTAAAAGAAAATTTAACTCACAATCATAAGCACTGCAGGTGTGTACACGGGTTCATCCTCACGTCTGCTCTCTAGGATTAACTTGACTCCGTACCAGAACGAGAGAGCGTAAGTCGCGTAAATAATGAACCACATAACACCGCTGCCCACCCCTGCAAAAACTCCTTTCATCGCCCCCATGCTTTTAGCTGGTTGTAAGCGTTCGCTATATCTGTTGATAAAAGTTAAAAGGAAACTAATTATTGTTGCTGTAAATGGCATAGCATTATATTAAAATTTTTGTAAGAGCGTAAGAATATTGCACCTGTCTCCACATTATTTTGCATACCTTTTTATTTCTTTCTCTTCGCCACCAAAAGCGACCACTGTTCGTATCGCCGCGAGCACCTCTTCAGCCACCACTCCCGCTACGCTGTAAGCTTTCAGTTCTTGCGATGTCAGCGAGGATTGAATCTGCAATCGTACAATGTACAAAGTTAAAAGACTTACTGAAACAGCACTAATAATGTTAATTTAGAAAGTACAATTAGGAAATTTGTGAGGTTTAATTTATAGCAATATACCTTTGAGATTAAAAAAACAGTACACAGTTCTAGACGTCCTCAGTTATGAGGAGAGACCCATGCTCAGTAGCCGCCAATGCAGAGCTGATGATGGGTTGCAGCACAAATATCTGATGAATAGACTAACCTTAGCCACAATAGCAGTAGTGGCGATGATGATGGGAGCACACGAGAGAATGACGAAGGTCAGCTCCCAGCCGTAAATGAAGGAAATAATGACGGCGGTCACGAAAGACATGACCAGGTACACTAACATCGCTACTTTCTCCCCGATGCCTTCTCGGTACTTCTCCACGTCACTGAAATAGTCTGTGAGGTAAGGTTTCAAAATTCCAATGTAAAGATGGACAGGATTACAGAATTGGTACCTTTCTTACAAAAATTTCAGCATAGTTTTTCTTTCATTGATACCTGAATCTGAGTTTCTCATATCATCACTCATATCTGACTATAAAGATAAAAAGTCAGTGCAATAGTCGTAAATAATTTATGCAACGGTAATGGAGATTAAAAGTTAAAAAGAAGAGAGAAGTTTAAAAGATTCTTTTCACGTGACCTCAACTCTTCTTTTTACTTAGGTTAGTATCTTAAATAAGAAAAATAATGAGTCTTAAATTTAAGAACGATCACCAATACTTACTCTGATACTTTCGTTGCAAAGTTCATGGTAGTGTTCAGATCATACCATGTGATATCTTGTCGCAGAACAGCTCGTAAGAAACTTGCTTTAACTCTGTCAATCTGAAATTCATCCAAATTAACCAAGAATTTCAATTCAATAAAGCAATCCAAATTTTATGACAACGTGAGCTCATGAATAGTAACTAAATTATGATATTAAGCAGTATTTTCCTATACAAAGTATTAAAGAGTTTCATCACGTTAGTTGATATGATGAAAACTAAGACACATACCTGTTTGAGAGCAGCGTAGTTGAAGATATCGACGCTGATAGCGCACACAATGAATTGTAACACAGAGAACACGGTGCATCCTATGCCGAATGCTTGCGAGTCTTCAATCAACGCCAATCGGTTCTCTTCTGCGCTTGCATTGGTTCTGGAAGACATTGATGAAATAAATTCTATTAACCGTATCAGTATTATCATCTGTTTTAAAGCAATCATCATCTTTATCATCGATAACTTCGTCAAATACTTTAACTTACTTATCTAGAAATGATCACCTTTTAAAATTAAGTATGTTATGTTTTATAGATGATTGAATAGCGATATTAATGAACCAGTCCGATTACCCTTTCGCTTTAGCTAGGATCGCAACGACAATACCTTTATTACGGTTTAATACGGTTACTGACTTATACACGTCATCAGAAGACGTGAGCTTGTCTGTCTGTCCGTCCGTCCGTCCGTCCGTCCGTCCGTCCGTCCGTCCGTCTGTCTGTCTGTCTCTCTATCTATAAAAAGGGTACTAACAGGATCCGGCCTCCTCCGAACCAGGCGATGGTGAGTGTCGGAGTAGAAGTGCCGGTCATGACGGTGCGGTCGATGAGCAGGGCAGTAAACTCGCCGTACACCATGACGCCCACCGGCACGAACAGCCCATTCAAAGTCGCCAGCACTATGCCCACGAACAACCAAAATAGCTCGCATGGTGTCGCGAATCTAAACTGGAACGAGGTTTGTTTTGTGCTTATATTTACTGAGATTAAATTTACTTTTCGATTTTAAGCTAAATGAGAATTGTTAGTGTCTACATCTTCAGCGTTATTATTATAAACTACGGAATGGAGATGCTATAAGGAGAAAGCGTTAAAGATGAGAGGTTGTGTTAATTTGCGTGTTAGGTGAGCAAACAAACTGTTGCAAATTAGGTATATCAAAAACTAATCCGACTCTGATTAATTAGTTCCAAGATTTATTTTGTTACACCAGTCGAGGACTTTTTTAAATCTATGAAAGTTAAAAATCTTATGATCTAAATGCTGCCTGCTTAAACAATAACCGAGGCTATGACTGGTGCTTTTTCCTTTGAAATCTCTACCCTGCTTAACTAATTAACTATCAAATGATGACATGCTTCACGACGTAATTCAAAATGCTTTCCCAAATACTCACGAGTTGGAAATAAGAGACAGCAGGAGCTTTAAGACTTGTTTCCTCACTGAAAGCAAAGAAAACTGTTAATAACGTGATCCAAAACTAAAAAATTATAACAGTTAGGAAATGTAGAATACGTATGAGTAAGAATGAGACGGAACTATCGCAATATGAGTTGCTAGATGGAAAGGCAAGCGTCCCCTAGCCTAAGAACTGTTCTAATAGAAAAGAGTCGTTAATAAAGAAATGATGCAAGTCAACGAGAGATTATATGGTTCAGTGGACTCTGTGTAGTTCCGACACCACTTGTTAATCGAATTTCATCGAATTTTTTTTTTGGTTTAACATCAGGATCAACGAGTGGTGTCGGACTTATGAACGGAGAGCTTGGCTTGCAAATAATTAAAAGCTTTTATATCCTGGCTAGAGGCGCTGGATGGAAGCTAGTCCGTACCGTTTCTTCGGTGCCATTCCCAGCGGCAACGCTAATTATCCGGTTGCCGCTAAACAAATCAAAATTTTACTAAATCTGACGTTAAACCACACCATTCATAGTTTAGTAACTCATGCTTAGTTAATACAAATAACTATAGTAATAAAACTATGTTTTTAAATCCTCAATAACAATCTGAGGCTCATAGCTCTTCGGATTAACCACGACGTAATTGATGGACGGATTCGTCTACACCTGCAGTTGGAACATGTTTTTGCGGAAGATTGTTTTTAGGACTCAAAACACTAGAAGAAACGTTTCGATCCCAAAACCTTAAACTAAATAGGAACTGCTGTATACGTACGATTCTTCTTTAAGCCCCTTTTCAGTGAGAAACGCTGAATGCTGGGCAAGTGTGCTAATGGTAATGGAGTTCTGTCGGGAGAAACCGAGCGTGAACGCCGGCCGTTGTTCGCTGTGCCGGCGCCCGAACCTGGTGATACTCTTCACCGAGTCATTGCCTTTCATTCTCGGCTCAACCGATCTAAAACAACGGGATATGGAGCTAAATCGAAACTCACTTCTTCAAAACAGTCGAGATTACCTGTTGTTGTTCCATTGTTGGAATCTTCTCTCTGTCAGAAGTGTGACTTATATACTTTTGATGCAACGACAAAGTTTGACCACAATATGGAGAGACTAACAGTAAACTCAATTATGGACTTCGTTTCTGATACTAACGTTTAGTGCGCCCACATCTTTACAATTTCGTTCTAAAACACTTCCACGACCAAAGCGTCCCAAAACACTAAAGCCGAATTCCTTGTCTGTGTGCATTGTTCGAGCGCGTTCACTATTGAGCTTAACTACTGTTAATCTCTCTTTAATGTGGTTTAACGATTAAGAATTTAGAATTCATCGCGCTTTTTCTATATCGCGCGCATTAACACCACTGCTAGCTAAACTAGGAGTATCGGAAAACACTTGGCTACCTACACTAGTTTGTTAGTTCGTACAATATTCTAGTTAGTCACAGATTCTTTGGACAATGGTCGGCAACTGCCAAGTGCAAATGTTTGCACTGCAAAGCTCCATAATTTTCTAAACGCTCCTGAAATTAGGTACGCACTTGAAATTTTGACACTTTGATAAACAGTTATACAGTGTAAAGACACTTCAAAATGACAGGTGTGGCAGAAGTTTTGCTTTCTTTTCATTATGGATTTCACTCCCAATTTTTTTCTCTCAATATCCTTTTTCTATTATCTCTCCCTCTTTTCTCATAGCTTCCGGTGTACTTTAAACCGTTATCTCTCTTTGTGTAATGTTCTCAGGTCATATTAATAGTTTTACTAACATTCAAAATACATTTTGTCGAATGTTCATGTTTTATCCTTTCCTTTCAAAGTTTATTCTTCATCATTCAAACTTCATCTTGCTATTGTTATAGATTCGTCATTCATTCTCGATTCCTCTTGCTATTTGAATTACGACCACCATTCTTCATTCATTATGTTGAACTCCCACAAGAGGAGTTAAAAGGAATTTTAAGGATTAGATGCGGTTATAAATAGTGAAACAGTGTCAGTTTTGTTTTGGTTTTTACAATAACTCAAAAATTTACAGTTTACCATAACACAGCTCACGAATACAGCTATAGTTGTTTTTGTAAACATATCGTAAATCTTACAGACCTCAAATAGACGAACATAATTACTAATGACTTTGGATCAAAATAAGTAACAATCACCCCAGCAATAATAAATCAGTATTATGGATAGAATTATTTACAAATGAGACATCACCAGCCGAACACGAATACTTTTACTTAAAAAATATAATTTCAGCCTTATTCGCGGTATCAAACTCGAAACAAAAATTAAAACAGCTTAGTGAAATCCTTAAAAAGACGTAGAGTTGATTCTTAAATAGTTCCTTTGGAACTGTTCCAATATCCATTATTTGAATCCAATAAATCCCGTACGTAAAGGAAAATTTCTTAGTAAATCGACGTTTTAGTTTTTATTCCAGATTCTAGGTACCTAGGTAGTGTAGCAAGCCGTGTTTCCTAGGCACTAGGCATCGATTATAGCAGGCTAGCCTACTGCAATGCGGAGCCACGGCTGGCAAGCCTTAAATTTTGCAGATTCACCAGATACCTAGCTTAGAGCTTATATAAAAATGTTTTTCTGCCTTAACGATTCCATGGAGAATTGGTTACGTAAAGAGTTCTGTAGAATTGTTACATTTATGTTTTAAGCAGGCCTATTTATAGAAAAAAAATTGCTTTCTGTAATATCAACGTAATATTATTAGTATTCATTTTATTGACGTGATATAATTAAGTGATTTAATTTTTAAAGAAAATAAATAGTGCCGTAATAAAAAATGTACGGCTTGTCACTAACAATGATGAATTCAACGATACCTCACAATCACAAGCTGTAATCCATAGTCTATCTACATCAGTCTCACAACGGAAATAAATGTAACGTACTTTATATGCTGAAACCCGTCAAGAAGTTTGGGCTGGACTTACACTAGAAAACATCATCCTCTTTCTCGCGCAGTTAGGTAAAATTAGAAATGAATCATCTAGATATATGAAACTTTTAATAACGAACAATAGGTTTCATTTCGACCTCTGAACTTCGCAACCGCCCACGAGATTCATTACGCCTACGGACTACGTGTTTGATTACGAAACATTCTTCGATGAACAGCTTTATAAGGGTGTGTTGATTTTGAGTAACGTGACATTTTTACGTGAGTGATATTTTTAATGTCGTCACCAAAGTTGCTTGCGTAGTTTCAGTTTTGTGGCAAAATACTTTCGGGAAAAATAATAAAAAATATTATTTTA
The DNA here is from genome assembly GCA_018251315.1 of Nastra julia. Taxonomy (NCBI): domain Eukaryota; kingdom Metazoa; phylum Arthropoda; class Insecta; order Lepidoptera; family Hesperiidae; genus Nastra; species Nastra julia. The sequence continues at coordinate 2,042 of DWOX01000489.1, read as the reverse complement.
AAAGTACAACTCCCTGATTCCATGCGCTTGTTTGATGATTGAGTTAAAAATATATATGTGGCGTTTTAATTATGACCACATTAATTGCGATACCTATGAATGGATTGGTAGGCACTTGATGCAATTTGTCACGATTTCTATAAAGTGGTATAATATAACCCATTTCTTTAATAATCTAATGCAATATAAGTATATTTATCACTGGTTATAAAACTTGACCGCGACCATCTGTGCTATTAAAAACTAATGCGATTATACCTATTATGAGAACAACCTGCAGCTTAGGATTACTCCGGTACGCTGTCTTCAAAAATGATGGAAATTAGGTATCTATATATTAATTTTATAACGATATAATTTCTTACCCTAAAACTAGAAAATATTTTCAAAACTGGTGAAAACGTGCCAAGCATGGTGACAAATGTTTCACACTAAAATCAATCGAATTTCCAATATTTTGTTGTATAAATAAATATGTTACGTCTGTAGTACCTAAACAACCGAAAGAATTTATTCGCAGTATTTCGAGACAATGGTTGCGTCCTCACGACTTAAGGATAATTATTTCGAGGGGTAACGGGCTATTTGGTTTAAGCGACATTTTGGGTGATATTGAATTATATACATATTTGGAATCAGCGAATTTTTCTCCGTCGAATGATGCCGGTTTCATTAAAATCGGAGCACTTTTTTGGCGTTTCAAACAATACTATTTTCGTGTCGTTTCCAAAGTGGCAGTGTATTAAACGACGTGGATTTTGCATTTTTTATTAAATCATGTACTTGAACCATACCATCATATTAATAACCGAGACATAAACCAGTCACCCTATCTCTCATAAATAAGTGAATAAGAGTTAAAGCGTTTTTCCTGTTTCTAAATTTTATTAAGAAGTAACTTGAATCATTTTGACTTCCCTAATCACACGGTGTGATGTCGCTTAAACCATTTGTCCGTCACCCAAATACGATATGGGTCGTCGCTTAAACTCTTTTAGCTGCATCTATTTTCCACGCCGGGTGCTACTTGAATCAAATACTCGTTTTTGTTCAGATATTTTGTTTAGTCGTTAAACCATTTTAGTCCTACTTTTTTTTTAAATGCATGTCATTTAATACAGACGATAAAATTAATGATGTATATTGAAACATTTTGCCTGTATTCATAAAAATACAAGTCGGTATTTCAATCACAAAATTTTAATATGGTACATTTCAATCATGTCATATGATACCATATTTATTTCCTCGCCCGGGTGTTAAAAATCGTAATCATTCAACTGAACTATCGTGCGCGGGCGCTTCAGTCACAGTCCAGAGTGTGCCGAAGACAGATGTGACGCGCGCACACCGCCAGTGTTTACGTAAAACGCTCATCGAAATTGAATCGTAAGTACTTTTATTTCATTCTTTACGTATAATTTTCAACTGAGATGGAAATAAAATGTTAACTAATTTGTATTTATTATTTTTACTTGGATTATGTTACTTCTTTTATTGAGTTGGTACTTAATTTGTTATTTTAAGAGAGTGATAACAATATTATAACAGTTTATCTTTCTCTATTTATGATGTTATGGATAATAATTATAATTAATATCAATATTGCAAATAAAATACTCATAACATATCTTTGGACGTAGTTATTTCAATTATTATTTTTATTACAGTACCTAAACTTGCGTTTATTTATATACAAGTAGCTAAATGTAACGTACAAATAAAATATTTTAAGATATGCACTATTTATTTACTATGTATAATATTATTATACTATATTAAACTGTTCCACTGCTGGGCACGGGCCTCTTCTCGCTATATTTATTTATTAAGTACGTTTTGATGTTTTCTAGGTATTTAAGCTTTAATTATTAAAAAAATATAAATTATTTGACTATTTCGACTTTAGTTTCAGTCTTCAGTTATAATTATTTTAAATATTTCAGATAAATATGGAGACAGAAAGACAGAAATTCTACAAACACAAAATCAAACGAATTTCGACCAAGGATGAGGCATCTTCAGTGATTGATGAAAGCGAG
>DWOX01000488.1:0-10039 GCA_018251315.1 Nastra julia | reverse complement strand
GGGGCAATTTCTAAATTACTAATAAATTTAATTGAACCATATACATAAATGTTGGGCATTACATTTTTCTCCCACTACACCTGAGAAGCATAAGGGCCTATGTGGTATTTCGTTTGGTACTTCTGTAAATCGGTGGTTTGTGACTTAGGCCCTTATGCTTCTCACGTCAAGATATTTTGAACATATAGACGAAATCAATATTGGATAGAGACGTATATAGTAAAAACTGTCATCTCAGTGATAATCTTTATGTATTAGAATTAGAGTAATACAACAGTCTACTTGCACTAACCTGATAACGTTTATCCGTATACATTCTAGACAACCTTCAAGTAACAGCAAAAACTGAGTAAGAATGTAGCACAAATATTATAACTCAAGTAGGAAGACGCAGAATGTACCTGAACCAGCCATAACTTTATACATACCGCACAAACTAAACTGTGCTAACCCTTTCGCTGCTGCAAAGTACGATGTGGAACGCGAAACATATTTTAGCGCAAAAATAACTATTTCGCATTTGATTTGAGTAATTAACTAAGGACGTTGTGATTGAAAAAAAATATATGGCATTAATTATTACTAGGCATTGGGAAAGTAAAATAAAACTGTAAATACCAGTCAGTAACTATTTAAAAGATCTCTTTTATAGGTCTCTACCTATTTTACAAGTATCTCTTTTGTTACAAACGTTGTTTTTAAAAATGAATCTTAAGTTCATTTTTAACGTCAATTTCTAGAAATAACTATTAGTCTCAGATATTCTTAACACCCATAGGATAATTTTGCTTTATCTTCCATCACAATTATAATTCAATTACATATCCCTGCCTGAATTCGACAAGTAGACTTAGAATCACGAACAAAACTTGTCAACACCACAAAATTCCAGCTATGTCTCCACCAGCATTTAAGGGTTAAACGAGAGCAAACCGGACTTGTGGAAGGTCGACTTCTCGCCGACTCGTTTGCGGACGACATCAAGTGAATTATGAATGAAAATTATTTGCTTTGTCCCTTTCCTTACCAGGTACTTAATTATACCACTGGCTCAATATTTATCTGGTTTAGATACTGATAAAACAGATGCATTTATAAAACAAAATTAATATAAACTATAGATCCAATTATCTGGACAAAATTCGACCTTAACACACGAACGAAAGAAATGAACATACATACGATTGAAAAACATAACCCTCCTCCAGGAGTAGTAGGGTTAAACAACAACTTTGTGTAACATGGCTAGGTTTTACTAGTAAAAGATAGTATAAGTTGTAAACAATAATCTTAAAAGCAGCTGTGTTCATCCATCTAGATTGCACAGCTGCAATCGCAGGCTGTAGTAGTAGGTGGAAAAATACCTGTTAAGAGCTATCTACTCAATATTAAACTTTTGACTTTTATATATAAGAACCAAAGGCAGCTGACCCTGATCTATATATTTACCGTTTTAAAAGTTGTCGATGAAAAATATTCATAGTCTTTTAAAGTCCTGACAACATGAATGTTACTGCTAATTAATCTCTGTATCGTTAGTTGTTAGAAGCACTAACAATCCAAATGAAATTATACTTTCAATAGCGAGAATAAATTAGAATCAAAATTTTATAACAATGAATTTAAGTCATATAAACGGTTGCACCAAAACAAATTCAGTATGGGAAGAAACGAGTCATAATTATAACATAATATATGATAATAATTATGCTTAACTATGTAATTAAGTTAAGCACACAAGGGCAACTGGCTACTCTATACGTATATTACGTAAACGAATTCGAATTAATACAACTAAAACATCGATCAAGTAAGAGCATTGCGAAATATTCACTAGATGTGACCGCAGTATTGAATTACAACCGCGCAAACATTTTGAAATGTGTATCGAATGTTGCATTGTTTTGTAGTGCCATTCAACGTGCCAAGCTAACCGTCTTACACGACTACATACACTAGTTAGACCACTAGGTCTTGCCTGTCCAGGACCTGGATATAATCATCAAGGTTATAGGGAGTTCTCAGGTTTATCGAAATACATCGAAAATAACGGTAGCAAATAAAACGCTTAACCATATGACTGCTTATCTATACTAATAATATAAAGCTGAAGAGTTAGTTTCATTGTTTGATCGCGCTAATCTCAGGAACTACTGGATAGATTTGAAAAAATGTTATAGTGTAAGTTAGTCCATTTATCGAAGAAGGCTATAGGCTATATAAAATCAAGCAAAAATGAATAGGAGAGGAGCAGCAATAAAAAATAACGCGGATGGAGCCGCGGGCGATTGCTAGAAATATTATAAGTCGCATAGTAACTGTTTCATTATCGGACTGTCACCTTTTTACGCCTTAATTTCTGGACTGATTAAGTTGAAATTTGGGGAACAAGTAGCCCTAATTTAGGGGAATGACATAGGTAATGTGACCTCGGTTAATCATAGTCAGCTAATACTAGAAATTACTCCTCTTGACAGATAATACACCCAAAACTTTTGCAAAGAACTAATGGAACTGGAAGGCTGAGGACTTCAATGTGTTGATGCGTGAAGTTAAATTGTTTTTGCAAACAATCAACCATCCGATTCCAAACAAGGTCGAAGACTTAATAAGACCTATCGCTGTATACATATTCAGTTACTAATTGTAGTTTACAATAAAATCATTACAAATCAATTATATTTCACAGAGTTACTAAGTAATTTTGATTTCGTTATCTCGCTCATAATGAAATGTTGATGTTCGCTTTGAACGATAGAGCAATACTTACTCTAAGATTTAATTGAAACGGAGCTTGAATCGATCAGTAATTGCTTATTGATTGCCACTTGAAGCTTTAAAGCTTAATAATTAGTACATAAATTATTGCATGACGATGCGTAACATCGAGAAACGTTTAGGATGGTTCTAAATTTAAACGACAAATAAAAAACTCACGGCTCTGTCAAATCATCTCGGAATCTATTTTTAAGTCGCTACGCAATGAGTTTTAATAAAATTGACACTTTATCGAAAACCATCAAGTCCGGCTCGAAGGACCATTGTTTACTTTCCAGTTACCACAACACTGACTATTTCTTAATCTAAGTTCCGTTCCGGGCCATTGATTCTCAAAAGCTCACGAACATTTACGATGCTCTGTTATTTCGTAAAGCATAATCGTTTGCCTGTCTATGATCTATTTGCGGTTGTGTAAACACGATAAGTCTCAAGGCTACACAAATGTATTTACGGACATAACCGTAGATTAGTTTAATATCAATCGTATAACTGCAACGCAATATTCCCACATCGGTGCTACACTAGTTATCAATGATGATAAATTGTTTATGTATTAAATATCACGTATAAATAACAATGTTTCATATTACAATGCTTTCAATAAACATTCATTATCACTATCACGCGTTATTCTTACATATGTTTTATTAGAAATTGTTAAGTATTAAGCAACATTTGAAAATGTTTTTTAATACAAAGAATTTCATAAAAAAATGTATAAAGGCATGTAATAAGAATAGAAGTATTATAAGTTATCGATGCTGTTATCGTAGATATTTGAATACTGTCTGTCTGTTACTATACTATATTTGTATAAAGAGGATCCCTTATCTGAGTTATTAAATTGATACGTCGCTTTATTGTTCCACGCAGGACCATATGAATCATTCGAAAGCTGATTCAGATTGCTATTTTGATATTACGTAGCATTCGTACCAGGAATTCATAAATTCTGAACTAGTTGACGTTGTTATGGTAATATAAGTTTCATATTAAGAACTCTCTCTTTTAAGTCGTCCAAAATTATGACGATGGGGACAGTGTGTTTGACATCCTTTGCTATAAAGGCTTTAGGCATTGTCCTAATAGAACGCGAATGCGCGATCATCGTAAGTTCGCGCGAATTTTACTCGTACGAACGCGCGATCAAACATATTGAACTCTAATAGGTGTCCTAACTGACAATCGCATGACGCGGTCGCGCGACTCAAATGTTTGAAACTCTATTCGCGCGAACTTAGTTCGTACGAACCCGCGATCAAACATATTAAGGTGCGTTTCCATGCTTGCCAAGGCTCGGCAAGCGTTCACAAGCACAAGCGTGTAAAGAGGGCGTTTGGCTTGGCTTGCGTGAGCTTGTAGACGCTTGTATCCGATCCGGTTGAGTGTCGGTTTTTAGACACAGATCAAAGGGCGCTTGCGGCAAGCGTTTGCGACGCGTTTACACGTTGGCGCGCGCTTAGTAGCCACTGTGACCTCGCGACGAACGCGCGTACGTCTAGTTCTGTCTGATTACAAAATGAGTGGCTGGTCGAACGACGAGAGTTTATTGTTTTTGGAATATTACCAGACCGAAACATGTATCTGGAACCCCAAAGACGTTAACCATAAAGATAAAAACAAAATTGCAGATGCTTGGAGTCGTCTTGCCCAGTTAATGGGAAAGCCAGTAAAGGAATTAAAATCCAAAAAAGAAATATTGATGACAACTTTTCGAAAACATTTAAAAAAAAACTGGATTCTAGTCGTTCTGGCGCAGGTATGTACAGTGTTTATTATTTTAATTAAGTTAGCAAGGTGTACCAACGCTTCGCTTTTGTTACTTATTAAAGTGTGTAGTTTTAAAATTATATCCTTTTTTTAGGTGCCGAAGACATATATAAACCAACTTGGTTTGCTTACGAATTGATGGAGTCATTTTTACTGCCAGTATATACTTGCATTGATGGAATAAATACCGAAACTGTAAGTAAAAAGCAACGTTTACTCTTAATCAATGAAAACACCTTTATTTAAAATAATTGTATTTTTAATTTTCATGAACTTAACAATTTCTACTAAAATACGAAGTAAATTCGTCTCTGATTTGTCTGGCATTCAGCGGAGATCTTCGTGGTACATAAGGCAAATTTTGCAATGCATTATATCCATTGTTTTCATTTCGCCATGAACCGGGGTTCACCATATTTCCACTACTATCATAAACATCAAATGATCCCTGAGGAGTATATCGATTTGAGGAACTTTTACTTGTTCTCAAATAGTTATGTAGCAATACACAAGTCATCGTAAGTTTCGACACAGTTTGTGGATCTAAGTCCATAGGGCGTCTAAAAATTCTGAATACTGAAGTTAAAATTCCAAACGTATTTTCTACTACAACTCGGGATCTGGATAAGTTTTGGTTAAATAATCTTTTTGGTGAGCCTACGTCATGGTTTCCAGGGTAGGGCTTCATTAAGTGTTCGCTCAATGCAAAAGCACCGTCACCTAAAAATATGTATGGCAGATTTATATTCGATCCTGGAAGTGGACATGGCGACGGAAAATCTATCTCGTTATTACAGATTTTTTGCCATAGTAAAGAATTGTTAAAAACTCCACCGTCACTTATTCTTCCTTGACTCCCTATGTCTGCGAATATAAATTTATTTTGGCTATCCACTAATGCCATAAGGACAATGCTAAAAGTTTTCTTGTAATTGAAATACTCTGTTCCACTATGATATGGGCTGTCTATGACTATATGCTTGCCATCCAATGAACCTATGCAATGTGGAAATTTGGTCCTGAATCCTTCTTCTATTTTAAGCCATTCTTCTGCCGTGGTGGGCATCTGTAAAAAAGAAAAGAAATGAACTGTAAGTAACAGTATGTTTTAATAATTGTTATTTTTTGCAGCAATCACAACAAAATGCTGTAGTTTTCAAAAAAGTATTAATTTCCCTTACGAGAACATTTTGCTCAGGAATGTTCTTTCGTTGTTTAGTTTTTTATTGGGTTTGATAAAATGAGATGCTAATAGTACTTACTTACCTATTTTTTCAGATATTCGGCCATAGGTTTACCTAAAAAGCCATCATGCGGACATAACTCCAAATCTCTAAAATGTCTTTTGCTAGCTAATCTGGACCTCTTTTATTTCCATAAAAGATTGTATGGCACTACCTCTAAGACTGAACAAGATAATTACTTACTCAAGCATATTGTAGTCTCAAAAGTTAAACGTTATCGACCAAGAAAGGGGAGTAAAAATCCGAGAGCATTTAATATAAAATTTTACATACCAAATTACAAAACTAAAGAACTCATACCTGTCTGCAAAAAAGCTTTTCTGTTGGCATCACGTTTGAAGCCTTCTAGGATTAATGGAGTAGCAAAAAGACATTACGAAACTGGAAGTTTGGCCAAAGAAAATAGAGGAGGTGACAGAAAGCAGTTCGCTTTCGCATCTAGAAAAGAAGCCGTCGAAAATTTTATTAAAAGTTTTACTCCTTTAGAGAGTCACTATTGCAGGGACCAGATAAAGGTGCGTCAATACCTTCATCCGGACTTGAACATTAAAAAAATGTATCAAATGTACGAAGATCAAGTTTTGCCAGGATTCAGTGTAACACAGGGTTTTTTTAGAAAAATATTTAATACAAGATTTAATATTGGATTCGGTAGTCCAAAAACGGATATGTGTTCAACATGCATTCAACTGAATGAAAAAATTAAAATTGAGACATCACAAACCAAAAAACAAGAATTTATCACACAACAAAGAATTCACAAACTGAGAGCTAAACAGTTTTATAAAATGTTACAAGAAGAACTTCCTGGTCTTCTTATAATTTCATTTGACTGCGAGAAAAATCTTCCTCTGCCCAAAATACCGGACCAGTCCACGTACTACTCAAGACAACTGTATTTATATAATTTTACTATAGTTATCGGCCATTCGCGTGCTTCCATGGTTCCTCAAAATATTCACGCGTATATTTGGACCGAAGACCAGGCAGCTAAAGGTTCCAATGAGATCTGTTCAGCATTGTATCATTGTATGAACTCATTAGACCTGTCTGGAATCAAAAAAATAAGGTTGGTATCCGATGGCTGTGGCGGCCAAAATAAAAATTCTATGGTTATATGTATGATTATGAAATGGCTTCTAGAAAAACCCCCTAATATCAAGGAAGTTGAAATGATATTTCCAGTAACAGGACACTCGTTCTTGCCGGCCGACAGAGTGTTTGCCATAAATGAAAGAATGATAAAGAAAAGAGAGAATATAATTGAACCTATAGATTATGAAAATATTATTGGCGAACATGCAACCATCCATAAACTGGTGGCGGAAATACCGATATATGACTGGAAAGACAAAAGCAAAGAATTTTTAAAAAATACTCAAAGTTGGCATTTTCAAATAAGTAAATGCAAAAGAATTATATTTAAAAAAGCGAACCATAACACAGTTCATGTTCGCGGTGAAATTTCTTATAGAAATGACAATTGCACGTATAAATCGTTGACAAAGCGCGGAAAAAGAATAAACCAATTAAGTTTGACTATTATACCAGCCGGAGTTCCTGTTAAAGCTGCCAAATTAACTGATATAAAAAATCTCTTGACAAAACATTATGGAGATGATTGGCAGACACACGAAAACCTCGCTTACTATAAAAATGTTCTTACCAGGCTTGACACTAACGCTACGACCTGTGATTCAGATAATGAAAGTGTTATAGATCCCGGTGATATAGAAAATGAAGAAATTACTGATTTCGTTTAACCTGATTTAAATTTGAGTTTGATTTGTTATTTTATATTTTTATGTGAATTGAAATTCGACATGATACATAATTAAACATTTGATACCATAATCGCATGTTGTTTATTTCTTGTCAGCTTTATCAGGCAATTATGCTTTCAATCGTAGGTCTTTCAACAAAAGGCGGTTGCAACGGTCCATAGCGGGAAAATACAATACTATACGGTATTTGCGTAAGTTAATTAATATTATTATCATTATTAGCTTTTAAATAATAAAAAATTACAAAAATCTGATTTTTATTCAAACTTCCCGTCGCGGACCGTCGCAACCCTCATAAAAACCTCAATTAGGCTTCAGTGACAACCCTAAGCCGGGGCGCCATTATGACGTCATTAGTAGTTTTAATCAAATTCTAATATGTCCAGTCATTATTTCTTTTCAAAAACAAATAAGTCCATAGTTTCAGTTCAAATCCCAATATGTCCAAACTGGTTTTAATAGTTTTGATAATTTTTAATCGCTATTTGTTATATCTTTACGTAGTTAGACGCAGTCATCGTAAAATTACGCTAATTTAAACCATAAAATATACGAAAGAACGTTGACAGCATCTGCAAATAAATAATTTGGTCTACCGTCATTTCACTTATAAAGGACTTATTTACGTTTAATATTTAGCAACTCATATTTCAGAGATGGTGGTTTCCCCGTCTACTTCTGGGCTACAAAATATAGTTGATATTCCTTCTTGTTCTTAGGCTATTCCGGTTCTACCCAGTGCTGCATAAAATTCTACAGAACCCAATGCAGAAGGTGAAAATATATGAAATTTTACTACCACTAAATGAAAGCCGAAATATATTAACACGAATTTATTCCCAAAAACCTATACCTAGACTATGGAAGCGAAGCGAGGCCGAGAAACTAATAGCTAATAAAATCTGCAGTACTTATAATTATGTTTGTATAATGACTTAAATGTTTTTGACAGGAGCAGTTATTCATCTAAAGTCCTTATTATCCTGGTTATTGGCCCGACAACCCAGACCATATTTTAAGAAACAAGATCTTTCCACACATTTTAAAGTAAGAAGGAAGTACATAAAATCCCGGCATCAAATATCTTATTTAAGACGAGCTATAAGAGCATTGACATTCTCAAAAGAGAATCATTCGAAACATTAACAGCGAAATTAAATCCTTTGGCAAAAAAAAATGTGGATGCAAATAAAGCAGTGTATTAAGAATACTGAAGGCAGAAGGTTTACTGATGAGGAAAAATTGATTGCACTAACCATACCAAAGCAAAGTCCTAAATGTTATACTTTTTTGCGTAAGATATTTATTCTGCCTTCTAAAACTACATTGAATAAACTGATTGCAGCATTAAATATTGAGGCAGGCATCATTGTTCAAGTATTTGATGCAGTAAAAAAAGAGGTAATCATAAACTATTTCAAGTGGTAGTTTGTGCTATGAATTTAGCATATTCCATACCTGCTTTAATTATAAGAAGTCTATCATATCTTGTTAATATGATATTATGTATGTTAATTACAGGTTACAAACTTGTGAAGAAAAAAAAAGGACTGTTGCTTGCTATTCGATGAGATTTCTCTAGCGCTTGTGTTAACATATGAAAAAGGCAAAGATGTAATCAATGGATTTGTAGAATTAAATAAAAAAAAACAAATGATTTTGCAGATCATGCACTTATTTTCATATTGCGTGGAGCAATTTGTAAATGGCAAACAACCTATGGCGTATTATTTTTGTAAAGGAGCAACGCCAGGAATTTATCCAAAGAAAATAATAAAAGATTTGATAATGGGTATAAATGATATAGTCTATTACCTGTAGCGTTGGTATGTGACCAGGGCACATCATTTCAGTCTGCCCTTAAAAGCCTTCAATAGGATAACAGAAGAAATCAAATCATAGCAGGTGAAAGAAAAGGTAAATAAAAGTAAATAATAAGAACTGTTATAAATAATTATTTTGGTATTAGCTGACAAACATGTAGATGAGCCATCTAACTAACATAGAAAATAAATGGAAAGTATTGGATTTTAAACCTTCTGCTAGAACATAGTCATTTGGTGACTGACTCATGGTATCAGGGTTATGGTTACGCTAAAAGGATTTGCTTACGTGTAATTATGTTAATGGCTTCTAGTTTTATAATAGTTTCACGTGTTTTCCAGATGACGTAATATACATAAATGGCCAGAAGCTAAGTCTTATATATGACCCGTCTCATCTGATAAAAGTGGTGCCCCGTATGGTGCCGGGTTCACTTTTGTAGAATAGCACCACTCCTACCTATTCCTGGGATATCGTAAAAGGCGATAGATAGGACACACTAGGAGACGGGCAGCAGCGTCTTCCTGAGTAATACTAACATCTTACTGCGGTCACCAACACGCATTAGATTAGCCAAGCGAGGTGACCTTTGGCTAAACCTTCTATGTTAGCCACGACCAAGCCTTGGCCCCTAGT
>DWOX01000487.1:0-10048 GCA_018251315.1 Nastra julia | reverse complement strand
ATATTTGAAATCTCCGAGGATACAGAATAAAGGTATCATAAAATCTGCGAGTTTTGATAGTAGATAGGGAATTGAAGGACTGCGCCGATAAGAACGATGCGTCAGCGCACGTGCTTTGTTCGCCGCGTACCTGCGGACATTTCCCGCCCCGACACGCGATGTTCAAGTTCTAATGAAAGTTTATGTTAAGAACTAGATCCACAATTATTAAAACTAAAATTACGCATTACATGTAATTATAGAACGTAAAACAAATAAAGGCTCAAACACACTTTTGGATATAGTAAATTCTACTGCCAATATTTTAACTTAGCTCTAATGGAGCTAAAAGTTTTATGACCGTGCTGGGCGGTGGGTCCACGCCTTTACACGATGACTGAGCTAGGATGTAGTCGCGTGTTCGTACGTAGCATGTGATGTAGTGGAAACGTTGGCCCACGTTGTCAAACGAATAAATGCGTCCGCCGCGTGCCTGTACACAGCGTGCGCCGCGGTGGAATCGCGCCTTAATATAAGTACCCCGTCCAACCCCAATTAGATATTAAATTGACGTGTTATTAATCTTTGTTGGCCTCTTAGCAAATTTTGACTTTGGTTGAATTGGATTCATTTTGATCTTAGTTTGTTTCAATTCAACAAATTTCCAAATCACTAAGCACGATCTCATGTTCAGAATATCGAGCATTGTTTAAATCGTAAGGCAAAATCGGGAGAACATAAAACATAAGCAATTCAGCGGTACAAATGAAATCGTAAATTAAAGTTAAGTAAGCAATATTTCTGAACAGCCAAAATGTCAAACGCAATCTCCTAACCCAAAACTTAGTATCCAATCCTATTTCATCCTCCTGAAAATTTACTTCATTGTACATTCCAAACCGAAAAGATTAATAACACCCCGTTACTCTTCTCATAGGTCACTGGTCCCGGAATCTCTATCATAAGAAGCGACAAAATAAGTACTGCTGAAATAAATGATTCCGACATTGTTTCCATAATAGGCATCAAGCATACGAACATGAACTAAAAATTTCGGGTCCGCCGATGTGACATTTAATGAACTTCTGAAATTCTAATTCCATGTAGCCAATCTTATACTGTATTCTCGTTACCTAATGACTTCATTCAACGTATATTATTATACATCTAATCAAAAACAATGAGTATTCATTTCAAATTTTACAAACTTAATTATCGACGAACCCCTTCCTAATAACAGTGACGAACAACTTCCTAATAAATAAAGGCGCGATTGACAATCCGCGCGACCGTGGGTTATAGTGGATACGCCCACATTTATTTTCTTGCAAAGCGAATCTTGACGCACATGTGTAGCCCCTCCGTGCGCGGCGATGGGTCCGCGCCCTTACTGGTAAATAAATATTGTCTCGCTAATCGCTCTGAAACAGTGATAAACATGTATACCAAATAATTTCTACAGAGGCACAATAAAAGTCGAGAAACAAATATTAGATAATGATGTTGGTATTTCAAGTGCATTAGTCAATGTAATAAAATGACTAATTTACAATCACTTGTATGAACACTTCTAAGTCCAACAAAGTAATCGCTGCCCCTATCACTAACGTAGACCCTTATGACTGCGACACACAGACAAACGACGAACACAACCAGCAAATAACAATAAGTAATCTGAACTCTATAGATAAATAAAACAAAGTTATGCAGTTGATAAAAAGGGAACATTTTAAGTCTTAAAGAATCAGAATCATTAAATAAAATTATTTCCGAATACTCGGACACATTCTTTATGGACGGCGATTCTCTTATTTTTAGTAATCACACAAAACATTCCTAACACTTCAAATACACCAATACATACATTAAAAACTTACTGATTCCTATAAGTCCATGAAATAGAAGTCAAAACTCAAGTCCAAAAAATGCTATATCAAGACATTATTGAAAGTAATACTTGTCCTTGGAGCAGCCCCGTCTGGATTGTGCCTAAAAAACTAGACAAAATCATGCTATCGTAGGCGACAGCTACCCCCTTCCAAACATTAGATACTGACTTATTAGATATACTAAAAAACTCACAATACTTTACTACTCTTGACCTTGCCTTAGGATTCGATCGATCAATTCGATCATTAGCATCTCACTGTAGGGTTTCTTATGAAACTTTTTTTCCAATATTGTATGTATTACCCCCTGACAGTGTAACTAGTATAACTGCATCTCGAGCCCAGCCCCGCACTAAATCTTAATAAAACGTCTAAAATCTCCCCTCAATTTCAGATCCATCTAATAAATTACATACTCACGCAATAAAACACGTTCGTATGATATATTGCTTGCAATTTGTAAACGTTTACCCGTGAGTTAATCGCGTTAACTTAAATATCAAATGTAAAAACAACTTGGCAGGTATGTTAGTTGTTACGATGTGCAAACCTATTATTTGGCGATACGGCAGACGAAATATTAGGGTTCATCCACAACGGTTACTTTTTGTAGAGCGACAATAACGGTTTATTCGACTTTATTCACAGCAGATTACTAACTACTACTAAAAGTTATTTGTTGCATATGCCAAAATGTTGTCACAGATAATAACTAGACTACTAAGTGGATGCAGTTTCTTTTTGCTTGTTACTAAAACTTATTTTTAAGAAAATATTCAGTAACACTCGTTTCCAGTAGGTGCGTTTCGCTATAAGGGGTATGAATGCTACAATCTTCAATCAAAAAATCAACAAGTGGCAATGAGTAACATAAAACTATTCAATGTTATCCTCTACAAAAAACTACGGTGTGAATGCACCATTGGGTTCAGAGCACTCTACAATCACGCAGTGCAACATAGAGCGAACAAAACGAACGTCAGATGTACCTATTGACTATAATTAGATTCTCAAACGTTTCGATCTTAAGTATTCTCTAGCAGACGTGACTATGTGCCCTCCATGACCTTAAGTCGGGTACGCCACACCTCGCAAAGATGTCCTACTTAAAACGTACTTCGTGAACCACACACGTGTAAATAAACACTCAAACATAAAGTACCAAAGCCGAGGTAATATTGTAAGCATTACGCGAACCAATGAACTTGAAAAACCACAAATACTGTCGTTTACTTACGCAATCACTTTATTGACTAATTTGTTGACTTATGCTTTTACCAATGAGCCGTTACGAACCTATTATGCTTTTAAAATAAGTAAAAAAACCTTTTATAAGTAACTCGAGGGTTATGGGCCCAAATGTCGATAGGAAGTCATATGCATAAGCACAAAAGGTAGAAACTACTGGTCCTACTTACCCTCTCGAATTCACATAACCTTCTTACACATAGTTAATTACAAGACGGAGGGAGACCGAGTTTGCGAACGTCAATCGGGGATGTGTAGGGTCCTTCACGAGCTAGCATTGCAATACCGAACAATGCGGTGTGAAGTGCCGTCACAACCGCACAGTACAACTTAGGAACATACGCCACTCAACTAACCTTATCCACACAACCAAAATCAACCTACAACATGGCAAATACCAATTTCTCTCTTGCAAACAGTAAACGTACCTCTAAACTTAGCTATTTATCAAACAATATAATATATGTACGATTTGAAATATGCAGTGTAAATTATTTCTATATTTGGCTCCTTCTCACTGACTTAAGTTGCTAATAAAAATTGTAACAATAGTACTTGGGGAGACATTTTGACAGGTCCCTATTTCCTTTTTAAATCTCGCTATTCGCAGGCGCTTTGCCAAGAACATTAGATTTAAAAATATCACCGTTATAAGACTACAATTTAGTACGTACTACAAGAGCATGCTGTCAGGAAATAGCATATCATATAAGTAATTGCTGAAGTTTGTACAGAAATATATATTTTACCCGGATTTGTAAAAATCTACCTAATAGAGAAAACTTTAACTGATAATTTTAACTGATAATACTTTATAAACCTATACAATTGCCATTGCACACTCGGTTGCTGCATAAGAACAGATAATGGGTACTTAACAAGTAGCGTGTCCGTAATCATCTCTTGTTTTATCTGTAAACTGTTACAATCAAGCATGAAAGATTTGGCAGCGCGCATTGCAAGGTAAATGGCCGCAATTAAATCACAATCATGGTGAAAGCTCACTACGTCAGCTTGATTCACATCCATTTTTACTAAACTTCCTAAATGTATTAATATATCTAACGTTTACATAGTTCAGCAATAGATTTTTTCGTTTTCTAGTTTAGATATTATACTTTCGATGGTAGAAACTTGTCTCTCGGGAACATGAAAGCTCGTGATAATATTTCCAACTGTCAGGTTGTATTGTCCGAGATGGGAGATATAGTCAAATTGCTCACGTTTCTCAGCCCTACGCTCGCAGTCATCACGAATGAACTTCAATTCTAAACAGTATGGTTATTACTCACTAACTCACTACAACACGTAAGATTTTCGACACTATACAAATATAGAGAATGAAGGGAAACTCTGTAGGCACATGCATTTTTTAAGTCACTTAATTAAATACTAAAACTTACTAAATAATAAATGTACTATTACCCTACACGATTATGCATAATATTATAAAGTTCATAAGTGCAAACTCTTGTTAAAGTAAACACCGGACGCCGTACTATAGAAAATAACAATAACTGGACAATATCAGACTACCCACTTCACTTCCCCGTTGGTAATTCACAGTGGAACATTATTTAAAAATGTTAATAAGTATATTCCGTACAAACACTCTACGCTTGCCCATGATGAACAAACCAACCGGACTTTCGATTAAAATAGGATAGTCAAAGTTTGGTTAAGGCTTTTATTTTAATAACTAGTTAATAACCGGGCGCCCTTGCACTACAAAATACTCAAAAATATTTAAAGGGGGTTTTCTTAAATGCTCTGTTTCAAATGTACCGACTAGTTTAGGTTCATTATATGTTGACTTATCTTATAACTATTTATTACAGTAACCTGATACAAAGCGCAGGGTAATCATATAATAAAGAGACTTTAAAACGTGTTGGCAAAAATACGCAATAAGGCTGTCTCTACTCTATCACAATGGATAGAAAATTCTCACACGTCAGCACGTTCCTACTGGACTCAATTGACGCTCGTAAGGCTGGCCATAAACGATCTGCACGAAGCAGCCTCAGCCGGTGACTTGAAGCTGTTGGCATGTTAGATTGTATGAGCCAACCACTTGAAGCAACATGATGGTCGGACTGTAACGCAACTGATTTAAGTTGTCAGCACTGTTGAATATACGAGAGTCGTCAAGAAATCGAAGAATCGATCTGCAACTGTAACTATACCTACAATCAAACAAAACCAATAGGTAGCAAATGACGAGGGTAAGTAAAGTCTCGTGCCATGTCCTTGGGGAACCAAACTTTCATTAAGATAAATCGTAGGGGTGGGTAACGCAATAACATTACGGATTGATTACTGCCCTTGGCATCGTTACTAGAAAAGAGTAGAGAACTACTCGACAACTACAAATTCATACTCGCACTAACATTAGAAAGTCCTCATTTCCTTACGAATTCTTGCCACAAACGTGCAAAATGAGAATTCCCATCGCGAAAAACATGGCTTACATCAACGTCAAAAGAATTTTTCATGTCGATAACGCTACTTACAAAGCCACAGGTGTTTTGGCATACTACATCAAGATATTCCAAAGAATACGGTAAGTGTAAAAAGTTTCTTAAAACTTTGACACTGGGAAAATAATAGCCACCAAAGAGAAGCATCGTGAGAAAGTGTCGTTTACAGTAATTACTGTTAATCAATTCAATCAACTATTTATAGCAACGCTTCCTCCGAACGGCAAAAAAGTAATAAACATGGGCCGCAGATGTGTTTGCTCGGGGTCAGGCATAGGAAATTAGGAAATGCACGCGTAATTGTGGCGAGTGGACAGACACAGCACACAATGAGGGGAATTGGCCAGTGCGATTGTTGTGCGACCGACGCCCGCGCCCATCGCCATTGATTGAATCAACGAGTTTTAACAAACAAACGGGTAGCGGACCGTAACTGCTTTGCGAGGATCGTTACTTATTGTTACATCACTTGTAATGCGTTCCAACTGGATACGAACCTTATTAGGATTTATTTGGTTCGATGATCACACGAGCCTTTAGATTATTATATCTACTCTAAAGCTTTATGACACTAGGCACAGGATATGCTTAGAGTATAGTACAAGCAACAGTAAAATTCTGAAAAAGAAATGAAACCTACTTTGCAAACGATAAAATAGTTCCCTAAATATTATCGCAAACAGGATAAATAAGAACAATATAGATTGACAAGTAGCAAGCTAGGGCAGTCGAGAAGTGTATTCTCGGGCACGAGTGCCATACATCTAATCTTGACGTCTTCAGAAAGCGGCACGAATAAACGGATATGCCAATTTCGACGCGATGGGGCGCTAGGCAACGTCCCGGCTATCTTATTCAATTATCGATTTGACGGTAGTGAATACTCCGCCGAACTGTGGCCATATACGACCGGGTCGAACATGGAGGGATCCTATTTGCTGAGTCCTATTTGCTATAAAATGCGGTTCCCAACATTTTCAGTTACTGTGCAATGTATACGTAGGTATGTGGCTGGGTTAAAATAAATATATGAGTACAGGGTTAGAGATTTGCTGACTGGGCCACAAATTTAATATGCAATCCCGAAAAACTTTAACCGATTTTGAACATTATATCAAGTTTTTGTAGTAAATTAGGTATCTACGTAATAAAAGAAGTTAAAAACCCTTGAAAGATTATAAAGGCGTACTTTATTGTTATAATGGGCGTAATAACCAAACAACTTAAAGGTAACGATAGAAGCAGGGCTATCAAATTTCTTTTTTTTGAAAACTTCCATCAATTTTATTTACTTTTAGTTCTGTCTGACAATCAGAATTTGTAATCGAGACGAATCCAATTTAACTGTTTAACTTGAAGACAATGAAATGTTATAGTACTATTGAGCTAGTTTGATAATAATTGAATCTTGAAAAGAAAGCGGACTGGATTTTATCGTAGAAATATCTAAAACAAATATTCAATTGGCAATGTAGAAGTTACAATTAATTCTTTTTACAAACACTGTTCCTAAATTCTTCTTATAATTATTAAGAGATTAAGAAATTAAGTAATTGAAGTGCATAGCTACTTACAATCAAAAAAATATTAAGATTTAACGTAAAATAGTAAGCAAACGAACAACAAACATTATACCTAAAGCAAAGTATAATTATTAAGTTTAATTAATCTTAACCACTTGAATATTGAAGAATGATAGGTTAAAGAAAGTTACGACAACTGAAAAAATTAGTTACACATTTACAATATATTTTATCATATCAATGAAATCCCATGTAACTATTACGATTGATATTAAAAACTCTCAAAAGCAGTACGTTAAACCACAAAGTATGTATACACCGTCAGAATTCGAGAAGTTTGTAATACGATTAACGAACAGTATTGTTTGATCTTACTGGCTTGTCTAATCCTCTAAAATGTATCAGTCTTCTAAACTCCGAAATGTAAATTTGAGCATCGCACCACATAGAAACAGAATAGGTAGGTATACCTTCTGCTTTAATTCAACTCTAAGAGATAAGTTCTAGAACTTGTAACAACAATGAAGATTCAACCCATTGTAATTTGTTACATTATCAAGAAGGAGTACCTACCTAAATGTTGGAGGTAGCGACTTCCAAAGGTAAATAGTGATGACGTATCTTTCCTATCGAAGTATCTGCAATATAAGTAAATCCTTCAATAAAAAACTATAATAACTGGGTAGCGATCACCCTTTTGCTTGAGTCAGCCTTCAAATGAATCGACGTGTTCTGGCTGGGGGCTTGAGTGTCAGAGTACACAATTCGCGACCTGTCCTCAGTGGTTACAGCATCATCTAGCCTCCTACAGGACTATTCGAGGTTTGTCACAGATGTCCAAGGGCGGCCATCAATAGTAGCACTACTAGCTCGTATTCTCAATAGATAAAAAGACTTATGAAAATGTATCTCAGTAGATGGAGTATCGATTTTGTCCATCAACTGCCAAATAAAGTTATGTTTATGCATCACCTGCCGTGTAATTAAAGCAGCGCTTCGTTGTTAACAGTGGATGAATTTCAGAATTTCCAGAACAACTTCAAAGCGTCGATTACTAGCTTGCTCAAAGAGCCTAGTCGTTTTAAGCTAACAGAGAATTAATTTGCCAATAGAGCATGCTCACAAAGGAACTGTTATGAGCTCCTGTCCAAATCTGTCCAAGCCACGCCAGCGCCACGCTTAGTTTGATCAATATTATCATTATAATGGTAAAACTAGTTACGTCAAATATCTTGGTATGCTAAGACGACTTACTTTGCAATGTTATTTTTTTTTTTCAAAAAATGCAAAGTGTAAAAACAATAGGTACTAGAATTTAAATCTGAAAGAATCTTAATTATATCACCGCTAAGATGAATAAAAAGCTCTTCTCAAGGAACATAAAATACCGAAACAAATATTATTTATATTTGCTCATAAGTGTCAAACACTGACGAAAAATGTCTTTCTGATCTTTGAAGTTCATTTAAAACCTCGTGCGATGTTACAAATGCATTCTTATTTAATTAATAATTACATAATTATTATGAAGAGTGGGTACATAATATAAGATCAATATTACGTTAGGTTACGTTGAAACGCTTCAACCTTTACTGGTCATAATTACAATATGGGATAAGCTCGTCCAATGAATGCAGAGTGGAATATTAAGGGCTAATGCCTGTGATTAGATTCTCCTGAGAGAGCGGGAAGGACCAGCGGGAGCCCACCCACAACGACTGTATCACTAACTTAAACGTAATTAACAACACACCCTAATAAATTTATTACTTTCATCAGCCTAAGACAAAGTTTAATTTATGTATCTTTTGTAAATATGTACCTACGTATTAATGATATAGATTTCCCTCAGGATTAGTGAGAAGATCACACTTGGATGACACCTGGATATATAAAACGAAGTACAGAATTATGCATTACTCGCGTGTAGGTGTGTTCTTTCTTTCTAATTATATTAGCATCAAAAAAAATCTACGATCTTCTGTGAAGTAAAATGTTGCAATTCCAATAGTTTTCTAATGATACCAAAATATTTATATTAGACGTACGTCTTTTGTACGTCTCTCACTTGTTCCCTAAGCATTGGTCTCACAAAAAGTGTTTTACGACCAAGAATCGAACACGAAAATCTTCACTTCCTAAGTCGATCGCCATCAATCGAATCGAACGTAGCTACCTACCTACAACAAAAATATTGCAAGCAAAACCATATTTACGTAACTATTGTCATATTTTTCAGAACTTTTTCAATTTTACTATAGTAATCGAAGTTTGCCGCGATGGATATCTTTGGAGTTTTAAATAGAAATAAGTTTCCAAGATAACACTTAGCCCAAGTTTTTCCAACATTTTGTAATATGAGTAGGTATTTGCTTCAGATAAACTACATAGCCTCTAAATATTTTATGTGCAAAAAGTAGAAAGCCAGATTTTCATAAGCTACCTATCTCCATTTACCTTGTTTATCTCTCCACAAGTAAGCAATGTAGATTAACCTCACATGGAATTTGTCATAAAAATTAAAACTATAGCAAATACAAATCATATAATTGATTCCATCTGATCTAGTCATCACAAGCTAAAAAATTAGAAATTGAATATTAGAATGTTACTTCAAAAGAAGAAAAGTTGAAATGAACATAAATGTAAAATGTAAAGCATTTTAACTCATCAGTTGCAGTCTATCTATTGCACAATATTAAATATTGCAACATTTTTTTTATTATTACATAAAATATAAATTATATTTAGAATTTTAAGAATTTGTAACAGTCCAACATTAAATGAAGCAGTAAATTTTTATGTAATGGAAAACAGACATTTTCGCTATTGTTTCTATCTGATAGCAAATGTGCCATAAAAATAATCCATTAACATATCCTCAAAAGATTATATACCTACTATACATAACTGATATAGATTATTTTAG
>DWOX01000486.1:0-10049 GCA_018251315.1 Nastra julia | reverse complement strand
ATCGTTTCATTCTCCCAGTCGTCAAATTTAAAAAAAGTGGTAGTTGTTTAGACACTACTATAAACGAATGGAATCAATTCGGTAATATTTCATTTCCGTATCGAATAATTTGGCAACGTCAATATTTAGTACTCGTGATAACGCTGCAACACTGAAATTATCAAATGTGGAATCGAATTAAAAGTCTGACTATAATACATAATCTTTAGATACATTGATGGAGAAATAACAACTAGTTTTAGTCTTGTCAGTTGCTAGGCACCTTACTAAAGATTGTGGATAGATACATTATTGAAAACGCAAGTTTCGTCCCGATTTAAAATATAATGGACCACTGTGCAAATATATTTAGTTGATCATTAAAATATGACGTAAGCATTTAGTAGGGGTTTTGAATGTACCCAAACATAAAAAGTATATGATTTTATGTTGTATGTTAATTGATTTAAAATACCTTACTTATATTTCTGCGTTGCTTATTTTATACTGTCGAGGAATACTTGTAATTTTTTTTTATTCCGCGTTTTTTTTTACTAGCTTCGAGTGGGTTAAGAATTATTAAGCTGTTAACGTCATATTTGCTTGGCCTTTCGTTCCAGACACTTTAAACGCTTTTTATACATCACTGTAATTTACACACGATCTCTCACTCAACTCTGTTTTGGTATGTTAATGGCAGTAAATTGCATGTAATACACGTAAAAACTTCTTGGAAAAAAAAAATCTTATTCTTACCAAGTGTCAAGAGAAAATCTTTTCGACCGAGTTAAGTACTTCTGGCTCATGAGTGAGGAAACAGCAGAGAAGTCGTATTCACACGCGTCTTGATACACTTGATGTTACTAAAATATACTACACACTACATCGGAAATACCATTTGTTATAATATAATAACGCTAAAGTTATGCTTTTTGAGCGATCAAGTTACGTGAAAAATATGAGTAATAATTCGAGAAATCTCCTATGGTTTCTTTGTCTGGTATCTATACTACTTAGAAACATAAACTGGACATAGATCAATGCCTAGCACAAGCACCAAGCCGTGAAAAAAATCCATAATCTTGAAAAACAGCGACATAACCCTACATCGTTGAAGAATAGGGAGATACGAAACAGGCACCATGTAGAAGGTGTAACCAAAAATGTTATAGAAATGCGAATGAAACGTGTTCTCTGTATGGTTTCTTTATAATTGTGATGGAGGTAAGGCAGGGCACAGGTGTCCGCGTCCACTGCGGCCGTGACAGCTGGCGAGCGGTGATGCACCTGCCGTCTGCTCCGCCCTTACAGCCATACTTAACACCGCTATAACACGTTTCGACAAGTTGGTTCAGTACTTTCTTTGGAGACTTTAATGGCAAAACGTTTACTTACTAAGTTGAACTTCCTTTCGTAATGACTTGGGTTTGATTCCTAGCGTGTGTATGTTTGTCTGTGAATCTTAATGATGGGCTATAAGTGTGTAGTTGTTATTTAAAACTACCCCACCATCTACTTGCTCAGAGTTGGACGTGGGATTGTCGATTTTTATAAAAACATACTTCATGTTGTTTTTAGTGATCGTCGAAGCGGCTATCAAATCATTGTTAGTCTAGAACTACAATTGTATTCAATTTTAGTTTACTCTTAACTAGCAGTACGCCACGAAGCATGGCTTATTGGTTTACTGCAAGCGGGGTGCTACCTTCAATATTCTCAGTGAGTAGTTAAAGACATATACAAAAAAGTCGTCTCTTTGCTAGAACTGCAGCTGATTCCACTCGCTCGATAGACCTGTCTAGACGTTTGTCATTCTCCGGCCCCTATAGATTTTGTTATGAAACGTTCGAAGCCGGGCGGCTTGCGTAGATCTTGAACGACGAGGATAAGCAATAAGCAATTGCAGACGCGCTTGGGAGGTGCACGGGTAACAGTTAGTGGAAAAAAGTCTTGAGTGTCTAAGAGCTTTGGTGGGAACGTTAAGTCTTCTGTATCGGTTGTTATTGCTGTATAGTCGTTAAGCTATGTCGGAGGCCTTGGACCATAGAAAAATCCGACACTTGTGTTATCCACTGACTAACCCCTCCAATCCGCACTGGAGCAGCGTAGTGGAGCTCAGCTCCTCAGCTATGAGGAGAGCTCCGTGCTCAGTACTGCTCTATTAATTAGCTGAGACCATGTATGTTGATTGCAGTCCTTCTATAGGCATCATACATTAATATAGCTATTTATTAACGCAAGTATTTGTAATAAACATTAATTATATTTAATTAGCTACCGTTCATAACATTACGTGCCAATTATGTAGATGCGTTCCGTACATGTAGGTACATTAGTAACTACGGAGAAGTGCCACCAGTGTGGTTAATAGACATAATTAAAACGGTATTACTAAAGCTATTCGTTTATATTTGTTTCCTGTATAATGTTACTGTACATAATGTATATTAAAAGTTGATCTTTATTTTGTGGAAATAATAAAAATCGTAACTGCCGATCTGGTTATATTTCGTCAGGATACACTCTTAAAGAATATTTCAATGAGGATATGTCCATTTAAATTACAACTTCAAACTTCGTTACGGTATGCCTTTCATACAAATTTAATTCGAGTAAGTTATTTTTACCGTAGAATAAAATAGATGTACAGTCATCGGTATTAAAATTATGAAACATGTTAAGTTAACAACTTGGGTGTTCTCTACAAATAACTTAAGCTAATGTTTCATTATCAACTTATGTTACTGTTTTAAACTTTTGATGCGCTGTGAGCTGCGTTCCCCTGCTAGGGTTATCGAGTTTCGCAAGAAGTTTGTCGGTGAAATATACATTTTAGAACGAAGAGAAGAAATTTAAGTCTAAAAAAGATTTTTAAAGCTTTGGGCCTTAGATGATTCAGTCAAACAAAAATGGGGCCATCTGGCGCAGTCTTAATTTCAATTCATCGTGATTGATATTATTTTATCAAATAGAGTGCAATATAATGGCGGATTCCTGTCGGTACCATGTCGACACAGGCACGGGTGAGCGCCTTGAACGCGATGATTCATTCGCCACCAAATTGCGAGGCTCCCTCGCTTGACTCATTCACGGCGTCTCCTTCGTGTAGACTTTAGACTCTGGCAACCCAATAAATAACTTGGGTGTCCTGTCTTTGTCCTCTGGTGAACTTTGTTGTCGAATCGATTGTACAAAATAATGTGTGTTGTGAGGATGCATGATGTAGGATTATTGATCGATTTCATCCATAGTTGAATGACATATCATTGGCGACAAAATTATCCCGTTTGTTTTTCCTGTCCGTCAAGGAAAATTCTTTCTGGTTCTTTCTGGTGGTTACTTTCAATATTATTCAAAATAGATTTATTAGCAATTCTCAAGAGTCTATATTTACATACATCCGTATCATTAACAAATGAGTTTAGTTCTGCATAACAGTAAGCGCGTCCACCTTATATGTAAGAAAGATGACGCCAGTTCCTTTGTTCGAGAAAGTTATCGCAGCATTTTATACGCGTCAAATGTCACGTGTGAACTCGCTTATAAAGTCTGATATTAAAAATAAGGCGTCGGTTGAGTCATTCGTTTGCAGGAATCGGATGTGAAGAGGTTTTCTCTGTTCTTCGGCTAAATGTAGTCAAGGTTCTGGACGGAAGTGTGAACGGATATGTCGTTTCATGATGATGTTATAATTTTAGTCAAAGGGGATTGAAATACTACTTGCGATTAATGATGACTCGAAATAGTAATGTTTCCTACAAGATCTTCATCTGACGCTCATTATTAGTATAGATATGAAAATTGGATAATTTGCACTGCTTATGAACGTATGTTACTTACTGCCTTCATTTCAACTGCCCGTCACTAGGTACTAATTTCGAGCGTTTATTAAAATCAGCGACTGTGAAATCAAAGCAATCTTGGATTGGAGTAACATTGTTGGAGCACTATCAAAGATCTTGATTATAGTGGCCATGATACGAGCTCCCCCCGGTTCCAGGAATCACTCGCCTCGAATGCCACAACAACAATCATTTGATACCACGAGATGCATAGATATCCCTAGGAACATTCCGATCCCGGCCTGCTTATATTACATCCTGTGAGCTCAGCCGAGCCGCTCGACAGCAATCCTGTTATGTAAAGTTATTGACGTTATGGTACACCAATATCTGTGCTATGGAATATTTTGGATTAGATTTGGATCGCCGCTGTTATGCTGGTATTTGTCAATTTTTTTATTTGAGAACTTTCTTAAATGTACTTTTGAATTTGACTATCCTTTTCGAGACATTTTCCCCTTGTAAGTACTGGGTCAAAAGATCATTAGTTATTGGAAGTGATATCCTCCAAATCTAAACTAAGTCGTTTTAATAACCGCCTGTAAAACTCGTAACAATGTCAAATAGTCGAAAATGTGTGTCTAATTAGTGACATTTTGCCCGGTTCACGGTATGGTTATGTAAGTAGATGGCGCTGTGGTTACGTACAAGGCTCTAGTTATGAAACGGTCCAGGGACAGTTACATCATAAGTCGTTAATCCGAATAAAGCCTTTTAGATATAATAAGCCCGATCGCGCTGAGTGTACTATCATGGTTGGATACGGTGTAATCGTTATCAATAGACACTTCTGTTATGATATGTATAAAAATAACGGGCTATACTTGAAACAAATATTAAGTATTTAGTATATAATATAATATATAGTAAAGACGTCTAATAACCTGAATACTTTGAGTTGCATGTAGAGCAAATTTAAAGAGCTTGCAAACGTATTTTATATCTGCGGTATCTTCCGAAATTTGATAAAACCGAGCCGTCTTTTAATCGGAGTTGTTCGAATGAATCGTCTTCTTTTTGTGCACTTGATGAAATTGTCGAGGTAAAAGTTGCTTTTTGAATTCGTTGCTGGCAGTTTTTTGCGCTTCTGTACATCTCAACACTGGCAAACGGTAAAAGTTACCTGTTTTCACTAAGGCCGCTTACATCATTAATCTTATAGGTCATTACAAAAAAGTTTTCGCGAATTATGCCAACGGTCGGTAGGTACTGTTATTTAAACTTTTTCGCGAAGTTCGCTTTCTAATCCGAGTATTGTATTGTTCTTTGCAAAGTTTTTAATAATACGAAACAAAAGAATGGGAGCTATAGTAAGGAAGTTAATTTGTGTTATTTCTGAGGAGTTGATACCTTAATAGCTTTAAATGCTATTATGTTCGGGAAGCCCGGTTTCCAGATTCCAGCAATTATATTAAGTGCTAAAAACTATGTAAAGCTAGTTGGTTGTCTGTAATGCTCTAAAGCGTCATAAATCTACCAAAGTGCAGTTGACGCAGGATGTGCCATGGTCGGTATAGCTATAAATAAACCCAACAAAAAAATCTTGAGGATCAAACGTATCTATGTCTACATTTTTGCTTGTTAGTTTTTCTATTGGTTTTTGATTATGAACTAACTTACTAATCATTTCCAACTCAAATATCTTCACAAATGTGCCTTTAAATCTCAATACACAAAAAGTTTCCTAATAGTGTATTCAAACGTTTCAGTGTTATAAATAGTGACGTTAACCTTAAAAACTATTTTCCCCTAAGCTTTGTGGAACGCATGAGGGGCGACAGATTGCGATTTTCCAGCGTCTTCCAAAACCGGCTTACGTGACTCGCCTTATCCCCAGAGAAATAGATTAGTCTTTTATCTATGGACTTTGGGAAGAGATTAAATGTCACGGAGGGTTAAAAATTCTTTTGAGAGCCATCCTCAAAGGCCAGTTAAACTATAAATTAGAAGTTTTATACGACACAGCGTAAAAGCTTTAAGTTATGCGCGCTGTTGAGGTCGCTCCTTGAACTTTGTGTTAATTACCCTACCCGTAGCCAAGTTTACCGGTGGACCTCCGTTAATATATGTACCCTTGCTTGCAATTTACAAGGTTTTTACTTATGTTCTACCGACATGTCGGTGATATGTTTACATGCGTTACGATAGAGGAAACAACTTGTAAAATGTGTCCGCGACCAGTATGTGGACAATGCGATTTTCTGTTAGCACGTTTGGTTTGTATTTGTGAAAGATTACGAGGGATTTTGTAAGTTTATTTTACTATCCTTGCCTACTAGTCGGCCTTAGCAATGACTTTAAGGCAATTTGCATCCAGTCGTTTAGAGTGACCTTATAGTCGGAAATTCCAAGAATACTTTTGTTGTTTCTGGTTTTTGTGCGTTGCAATTTTTTGCATTCCTTAGTATGGTTTGTAGCTTATTATATATGTAGACAATTTCATGGCTGATATATGTTAGCTTTATCAAGATCGTCCGTTCTTACAGAATACACCTACTTACCCAAATCTTACAAAAAGTGAAATCTAACTAATCACTTCGTCAGAATAGCATTGACACCTAAACAAAGCAACAGGACACGGATCACCGAATTTATTCATCGATTTTCCCCCATTAAGTGGCGTGTGCGTCGCGAGCGTATCTGCGTCTGGCGCCGCGCTTGCAAATTGCCTCGCTCCTCGTGGCTTGTTTGCGAAAATGTCACGTCGCCGAAACATCCCATCCCTCACACCCCAACCCCTCCCCTTCCCCCTCGCGCCCGTTAACCGCTACGTGTTCTTCTCAGTAACTTACGCCAGGCAAGTCCCCGGCGCAATTCGCTCCACTGCCAAAGTTAGTTTCACGATTCGTATTGCCACGCCGCGGTGCCCTGCCGCGTCGAAATATGAAGTTTAGTTTCAAGTTTTGATTTTGAGATTTAGTAGGTAATAAAAGGTGAGAAATATGTATGAAGGAAGAAATACTAGTGGGTTTCGATTTGTTTATCCCAAGGTTATTGTTATTACGACATTTCTGGGATGATTATTGAAAACAAAGATTTAATAAATCGTTCCATTAATCTTTACTAAAGGAGTAAGATTAGTAGTAAGAAGATTAGTTTCGAAACAATGTTATAGAATTCCAATAAATAAGTGACTTCAACTCGCTCTGAAAGTGTAAAGGATTTCGTGTTATTTCTATTTAAAAGCGTCGTAAGTTACCGTCACTCAAGGCCCGAACATTCCTTGCATCTTTAACTTAAGAGGCAGGCGGCTTGAAAACCATCCCAATACCTACTCGATTTCTGTTCTGTTCGCCTGTTTTGTTTTTGTTAATTTAAAAATCAGTAAAGGGTCGCCGCGTCGTGTTACCGAGACTAATATTTGCATGAATATCGATTTGCGTCCAGCACGTTTCGAATAAATCTGTTAAGGTCGATGTGCTTATCCGGATTTGCACACAATGGCAGCGAGAGCTCGTTGCGTGCAAACGATGAAATATTAGTATCGTCGGGTTCGGTGCTGTATCGAGTGGCGGCGTGGCGACGCGTCAGGGTGATCTGGGTACGCACTTTTCAGCGGAATGGTGCAATACAACTGCTTGGATTGGAAGGGATGTTCACGGACCCCGCGCTCAGTCTGCGCTTGACAATCTGTTTCGTCTGAGCGAACGATCCTTTAAGCCTGGCCCAAATAACAGCCGTTTTAACATTCTTTACAAGAGCCGGCAGCGAGTCGCTTTGAGTCAAATCGCAAACCCCGAACCCTCGTCTCGACCGCCCCGCCCTTATCCGTGACGCCTAGCCGCTCGGATTATCAAACTCAAATCGGTCCCTTCCCCCGACGAATTTTTAACAGTCCCTTTCATATCAAATTACTTAAATATGCCTTTGTTCCCGTTCCTATTTGAATGTGTCGTCGTTTCGACTCGTTTGATTACCGAGTTGAATCGTGTTTACATTGATTTAATGTATAAAAAGCTAGTAAACGTTTTGCGTTATATTTGTATTACTTTAAGTTTAATCGCGTTTTGTAAGCTTCTGTTCATAAATGAGATTGTAATTTAGCTTTGATTAACAAGGAGATAATATACACAGTGCAGTGGAAATGCCGGAATAGAGATAATTAAAGTAACTTTGCTTTTTAAGTGCAAATTGAGTACGTAAATCATGTTTATTGGTAGGTAATTTAATTTTATCGCGAAGTATAACTAATAAGCAATGTTTTTTTTCATCTTTTACTCGTCTATAAATTATGACCCAATGTCAATGGAAAAAATCTCTCAATGAGTCACACAACGCGAGCGAAGGTTCGTAATTATTTTTCTGAAATTTTACTTACGGTTGCGAGATTTTTTCAAGCAAAATAATAATTATGAGATTACAAGTAAAAGCAGTGCGTGTACCTCAAATGCATGTAAATACTGTAATTTTTTTTTGTGACATAAAATTACTTCGATGCGAATTACATTAAATTATGATGCTGACTACGATGTAAAATTAATTTATGAGTCGCGTGTGCCGTCCTTCCGGGGTGCTTTAATGAAACAACGAACGATATTCGATCGCTTTTGTTGCAACTGTACCCATTAATTTCTCAACCGTTTCCGTCGTGAATTGCTATTAAATTTTTATAATGAGCTCGTCAAGTCTGAACGCCGTAATAAAAAAAATAGGCGTTAGTAGTAATTAGAGATTCACCTAATGCTTCGCCCTATTTCTTATTTAAATTTAGTGAATTCATTCAACTGACGTCATAATTTTGTCTCCTCAGCCATTCAAATGTGAATTTAAGCTAAGTAACTCCTATTGTGGCGTTGAAATAAGCGGTAATTCTGCAGTGTTCGACGCTATGTAATACAAGGTCTGCGTTTGAAGTTATCGTGCAAAGCCATCGCTACGGTGAGAATAAAATTGTAGCTGGTAGTGATGTGCGATGACGTCACGCCGCTGTAATCATGTGCCATTCACCTTGATTGCACTGACCGGCGACCGGCGAATGATGACCGACAACCGACGCGCGCTCGTAACAACACTTACCGAGATGTTACTGGTTCAAACTATGTTTTTAACTCCTAAGGGAAATCTAGTTGTAAGAGATTTTTTTTCATCCTTTCTTAGTCTTTTTGACTATCAATGCTTCGAAGAGTCCTCGTGTGATCTTAGTATGTATGGGCCACGCATTCCACCTATGATATTGTGACTGTTCTGCTCTTTTGTTGTTAATTCCATAAACAGTGTGTGGTTCAGTATGATATGATTATGTTTGGTTGATGTTTAATTTAGCCAATAAAGTTACAATTCACGTCGATTTGTAATTTTTGTCGCAACCAATTAAATGTTTACGGACCAACGACGCTTGCTGCTTCCCGCTTCGAATAACAGATTTATTTGACTGGGGCAACATGATATTGATGAATATTGTCCATTTTCAACTGGGTTTGGTTTTGTCTTCTCTACAAATTCTTCTGTATTGAATCCCGTAAAAGACGAAGAAAAGTTAATAAACATAGGAGAATAATCATAAGATTGTTAAAGGTTATCGTAGATGAGCCACGATTCGTTAACGACATGAAATTAATTTCTAAGGCACCGTCGGCTAAAGAAAATAAAACTAGGTAGATACTGCTATTACTGGTAATGTTTGTATTACGTCCGATGAACGCAATTATTCATGCATGACACAGCAGTTTTGGACACATTTATCAATGAATGATTTATATCACATGAATTGATATAAAGCGATGGCAACGATATCTTAGGTAAACAAGGTCAGTGACCCGAAGATACACAAATCGATAATATTCGGTACGTGGCTAATTTTAGTAGCAACGATTTTAGGCGGTGCGGTATTCACGAATTCCTACTGCCGAGTAAATATTATTTCTGGACCAGTTTGGGTTTTTAATGGATAATAACGGAACAAAGGTGAATGTGACTCAAATGTGTTCGAATTAGAATCTAATTTGAAACACAGGCTCCCTTATCGTTCATATCTTTTAACACAATCCATCCATCTTTCTTTGGACGTCTTTGTCCCTTTTTCTCAACCAATACGGGCACAAATGTACAAACAATGTAACTAAAGTAATAATGATTTTACCACGCTCTCACGTATCTGTCCTGAGACGAAATCGAGATGTTTAAAAAATCAAATCCGATCTAACATTGATAAATATAAATGTCGGTGTAAGCGTGGGAGCGCTACTATGATTTGTTTACACCGGTCGCGCGGTGCTATGCGATCAGCTG
>DWOX01000485.1:0-10054 GCA_018251315.1 Nastra julia | reverse complement strand
TCGTGGATGGAGTGGACTCGAGGCTACGGGAAACAACAGCAGCCCCACTTGGCGGCGCTCCCACATTAATAAAATAACCGAGGCACGTATCTATCTAGTTCAAGTGTGACATGTGTTTCGGTTATAACATTAAAATTAAAAAAAACCCCGATACAAAATTAATAACCTTCCTACCCGCTTTTACACCTTACAATTTTTAAACGGCTTGACCGATTTTTTTCAAACATATCTAAGAACACTCGTATGTATGTCACCTTTAATACAAATAATAAAAATCGCTTCATCCGTTCGGGAATTACGATGCCACAGACAGACACACAGACAGACAGACAGACACACCCACAGACGGACCCGCGTGAGCAGGGTTGCAATGACATCTGTGAATTAAGACATTTTTAAATAATGACAATTGCGTAGACTTATTAGACTTAGACAAATTAAGTGGGCAGTAAAAATGATAAAACGCGTTATTTGACGACAAACACTAAAACGTGAAGGTGGGGAATTTTACAGTTAGGTTTAAGTTTAGTTTTCTCTACCAAATCTTTATTTTAATCCTTCGAGTTACCGCCCTCAAGTTACTGATCACAAGTTACCGACCAATTTCAACTTTATAACTTCACACTTGTAACTTCCTATTTAATTAATTTTACTGCCCCGTTTTTTTATAAACTACACAAAAATATTTATTAATGACCATTTATTTTTATTTGTTTAACTGCCAAAATTTTACTGCCAATCTCATCAATTTTACTGACCAAAAATTGAATATAGAACTGCCTTGTTAACTAGTGCCTTTATTAAACCATACGCACTCTAGCGACATCTGTTTACCATCGCGTTACTACTTGGACATTGACCAAGTCAGATAGTGTTCAGTGTGTATGCTGATCAAGAAGTGTTTTATTATGAAACTAGATGGCGGTGTCATTACAACATGTAAGAGCATTATTGTGTGTGATTTGGTCTTACAAGTCAGAATAATTGTGCAAATTATATGAGATGTAAAAAAATTAAAAACAAAAGAAATATGGTTACCTAAAGATACTTCACGTACTACTCTTGATCATCTTAACTTTAAGGACAATAAGTAAATCCTACGTAAATTGATGCAAATGCTATTGCATCTTGTATGTAAAGGGCGTTTAGTAATACACGAATAAAACATGAGGATAAAAGAGTCATTGGTTTACAAACTGACCTTACAGAGCTACTTGACACGACAGTTGGGAGTAGTTAACCTTTGAGTATTCATATACACTTATCTGCAAACCTATTACACGAGAACTTTGAATACAATAACATCTGTATCTGTAATGCTCCATGTCTTAACTTTGTCAATACTCTAAAATAATTACTTGAAGATGAAATTGTATTGTAAAAAAGACACATTTCTCGACGTGAGAAGCATAAGGTCCTACGTAACAAATCACCGGTTTACAGGAGAACCAAACGAGATACCACATAGGCCCTTATGCTTCTCAGGTATAGATTTAATGTTGCCTCGATAGGAGATGATTATCTCACAGTCTGTGGTTCAGCAATCAGTGTATAAGTGATCGCTGGTATGGTCTAAATAATAGACAATTTTAAAATTCGAACTGTTTCACTGCCGTAATTTGCAATAATCATCAAATTATAAACGAAGAAATCAGTTTAAAATATGCAACTTATTGCACTGAAAACTAAACCAACTAACCAAAAAATGGGATTTATTTCTTTGTAGATATACCTATCGTCAAATTCAACAACATTTTTCTTCAGCGATTTAAAAGCGTACTTTAAAAAAGATGAACCTATGCATTGAGCGTGGGCAGCGCGTCTGGCCAATAAATCAGTTGCCGTGTAAATATTTTAAAACAAACGCTATCGACGGCTAAAACTTACGCTCATTCGTATATTTCACTACATTCCACTAACAGAAGACTAATTAGTATTTTAACTTACAACTTTAAAAAGAAATTTCAAGCATACCAAAAGTTGCTACGAATTAAAATTTGTATTGATTAAACCATTTTATAGAATCATACAAAATGGTTTAACCTATAAAAACTTTGTTGAAAAGTTAATGAGAAAATTGACGTTCTTGATATTCTTGACGTTCCTCATATCTATTTATATAACCTAAGAGTATAAAAATACGACACCAATTAACAAACAACGATTAACACAACCCGCAATAACAGTATCGATGACTAATTAGCTTCAAGGAAATTAAATCGAACTCATCATAACAATACCATCGTTCTGCCAATATTTATATTACTTGACGTAGACATCCACTAGCTAAGGTGGAAGTAGAGTATCAAATGACTCGTAAATGGAACTGTTTGACATACACATTAAATATTGCATAACAGCTTATCAACAAGGGCGTACGGT
The DNA here is from genome assembly GCA_018251315.1 of Nastra julia. Taxonomy (NCBI): domain Eukaryota; kingdom Metazoa; phylum Arthropoda; class Insecta; order Lepidoptera; family Hesperiidae; genus Nastra; species Nastra julia. The sequence continues at coordinate 7,672 of DWOX01000485.1, read as the reverse complement.
TAGTACTGTTTAAAGCCGTTTGAGGCAAGCGTCTCGTATCGAGTGCAGCAGACATTATGCTGTGGCGACGTAACTTTTGTAACACGATCACATGTTTCGGGCTTATCAGAAACAAAATGAAATACGACAGCTATATACGACGGCAGAAAATATTCTTGTTACTGCAAACGCTTGTGAAGAAGCTGTAGCGGATTGCATATCCTAAAGCCTAATATCATTAACGGTATTTGGAAAGCCACAACCAGTATTATGCCCACAGTCACACAAGATCACGACACTTTACTTAACTTAGCAACCCACGCGATATGACGTTATTTTTCTTTAAGTATAATCCTTTTAAGTTTGACCAAGAAATGATAAAAACTTACAGACGCAGGCTTTGTGTATTCAGATCCGATGTTTCGTGAGCCGTTGATGGAGCCGTAGCCTGTCGAGGTGGGTGAGCTGAGACTGCCACCAGGTGAGCTCAGTCTTCCAGGAGACGTACCCCTGCCAATGGGGGATACTGTGCGACCAGGAGAGTTGGTCCTACCACCAGGGGATCCTGTTCTGGCGCCAGGACTGTTGACTCGACCTGGATTTATCGAGTTCTGTAGATCTGCGAGCAGGGCGTCTGAAAAAAAGAGATAAGGACATTGATTTGATGGTTTTAGATCTGAATAGTGAACGGACCTGTGTGGCTGATAATGTCTCATTTGAATTAGAGTTTGCTCATACAAACTTGTGCGTAATATTTTACTTTATTTAATTTCTAGGAAAGGTCTGTTGCATAAATATATCGTCAGACAAGGCATAAAATATTGTAGGTACTACTGGGCAACTGTAGATGCATAGAATCCATACTGATCATTGTGAAGAAGCTTTGTTGATAGGACGACCGCACACACCGTCAAATTAAACCTCTTTAATGAACAGTAATAGAAAACATGATGATACAGTAGAAAAAAAGACGAAATACAGATTTGCCATATTCCTAGATTTATATCATTATTCCTACAATAAGCTTTTTATGGTGTAAATATCCACAGTGATAATGATCTATCATAAAATAAACAAAGATTTATATTGATGGCAGAAATAGAACGATATGATACTGTAATCATTGGAATCACCCAGTTATGGTTGAAATGGGTATAAAAGGAGAACAAAATTAATGAATTTAATAAGGATAATAAACTTATTGATCATTACAATTGGTCGATAAACATTCAGATATAATTGAATTGAGAAACGAATTGGAATAGTACAAATGAAGAGCATGAAGTTAGCGCATGCACGATTTATAGTCTTTAAATATTATTTTATAAAAATATACGCGGACTGGGTAATTCAGTGTATGATGTCATGTTGTTGGAGTAAATTGAGGGTCTTTTAATTGAAGCCGATGGGCACGAGTGTCACAGCTGACTCGATTCCATTTCATCATTTTTATAATAACTATGATCAAAAACTGCATTGTTAGTGTTAACAGACGCCTAGTCGGTGACGCAACCCAAACTTAAAGTAGACCTAAAAATGGTAATGTCTATATTTTCAAAGCCATCGCAAATACTACGAAACTTTAGATTTGTAGAACATCGTCAATCGAACAGTTCAAAAGCAACTATCGTTACTTTTAACATCTTTAGAGACTTATTTTGGGATACTATTTAAATGTTCTATGAGCGTACTTATCCAAAACTTGAATCTAAATAACGTATACAAGATAACAGGAAACTGAACCATGAAAACGAAAAAAAAAACAGAAAATTCCAAAATCAAAAATGGAAAATGAAAAATAAGTAAAGCGTAACTTTTGAATTTGGTTCATTTAGTATGAGATAGCATTTTATAATCAGTGCTAAATATATTCTTAAATTATGTATTCTCATTTTGGCACTTTGGCCCAAACAAGCCATTGGCGAACTCTCGCCGTCCTTGTCGCCACTCAGCCGAAAACTAGTTTTTTGGGAAGAGTTCAACGATCTTCAGTATCCAGTTAGCGACCAAAATTATTACGATTACTTTGTATCGTACTCCCGTGGAACACAATGCTTTCTTAAATAGCTCTTATCGGTCAACACTCTTTAAAACTAAAGAAGACATTGTTCCTGGAAGTTAGTCGAGAGCAGTATCATATAAGTATGATACAGCAGTGTCAATGCCTGTTTGTAATATGATAATACTAAATAAAGGTACGTAATTGAATACATGTGAAGACAATCAAAGCAATAAAGGATCAGAGTTAAATAAGATAAGAGAGAGATTCATTGTTATTTTACTTTGCAAGCTTGACTTAATAATTTATGCGCTAAACTTAAGAGAAAATTCAAGTCTGATAATCTTATAAACTGAAACGGATGCTCTTAATGAAAATAACATCTAAATGTCGAGAATTATCAATTGCAATATCGTCGATAGTTAGTGTAAAAAAATATGAATAACTTTGCAAGTAATCTTAACCATAACAATTCTAGATGCATAATTTATATTTAGGTATCGAAATGTATAGTAAAAGTTGCGTAAAAAAACAATTAATACCCAATCCTTCGACGGCCTCGTACACTTCTTCATAATCCGTTTTCGGTTGCAGATTCGAATGATTCTTTATAATTTTTCCGTAAATGTCATCGTTCACCGTGTAATATGCTCTTGACATGTTGAGTATAAAACAAAACGGTTGTAACTCAAGCTTTTAATGTTTGCTCTGCTCAGACGTAGCAGTGTAACTGGGGAACTGGCCACTTGGACTCCGATTCGCGAAAGTCATAAAAATTAAACAAAAAAAAAAAAACAAAACAAGACACACGAAAGGGCGGCGGAAGGGAATCTAAATTTAAAATACCTCGTTTGCCCTCTGTCGGAAAGGAGGCGCGAGCGACTCTCTTATGGACTAATACAGTACTGATTCACATCGCGCGCCGACCGCAAAAATCGCGCACAGCCTAACACATTGTTCACATAAATATTTGTAATTCTTCCATCGTTTTAATCGACGGATAATCGTGTGTGCGATTTATTTATAGTTACGTTTATTTTCGTTTGGAAATAACTTCAAAAACAATGTATCGAAACGGACGCAAATTAAACAAAAAAGTTATAATCTGACCCAAAGTTAACTAAGGAAAATGGCGGAAAATTGACATTGAAACTGCAAAGTTGTACCAGGGCATCATAACATGGAGAGTTATGGGTCAAGGTTCTAAAGCGCTGTTGACAACAATGCGACATATCGTGCAGCGCTTAGCGCTGAAAGGTGAGGTCTCATCAATGAACTCGCTGACGCCTCTCTGATAATGAAGACGGCGTCATGCGATGACGTGCATCGCGCGGAATGTCTTGCTAGCTCTGTCTCTCTCAGCTGCAACCTGTGATATACCGCGGCTGAGGTGAACCACTGAATCTTGACCATGATGACATATTATAACATCATCTAAGTGTTACAAACTTTGCACTGTTATACAAAGGTTTTGCAAAACAACGGTCGCATTAGTTCTCAGCTAGGAAAATTTAAAAAGCAATGCGTGCGCGCTGCTTGATGTTAACAATTTTCTTATCAACTTCTGTAATAAACTACTATGTTTCTGTTGCAACTTTTCTATGTATAAATACTTCTTCGTGTAGTTCTAATAATATATACTCACAACAAGCTGTTAATAAAGCATCAATATTCAAAGTCAAACTATGGTTGTATGTGTTCAATATGACCTGTCCTACGCGTCGTCGCTTCTTTCTTTGTCCGATGACCGGCACAGATCCCTCTATGAATCACTCAACACTCAGAACTTGTGTTCATTTGAATTCTTGATTCGTGCTTCATTACGGATGTCACAAATTTTAACCCTAACTAATCGTCAAAATAGAGATATCGTTACTCGAAATTATGGTTAGTAAGTTAGGGTTAATAAATGGTGTACTGTTAAACGTGTTAAACTTAATTAAAATCCATAGACTAGTATGGAGTTAACGTTTGGAACAAAAAAGTGAGTCGGTGAGTAAATTTTTTTTTTCGCGATCTGACCTATGTCATACAGAATGGTCTTGCCTATTTCTATGGCAAGGAACGTTATCATTTGTGAGAAAGTTTTGTTATTTCGCCGAAAATCTCTTATTCCAAACGTTGGCTCTAAATATTCTTTGGTTTGAGTAAAAAACCTACGTAGAAAGACTCGGTGGATATGGTTGATTGATTTAATGTCTTAATCAAAAAATTTCTAAGTACATTCGTCAATACTATAGTTAGCCAAACCAGTAGGTACGAGTATACTGCCCATTTTTTATAATATTTTAACATTAATATTCATGGCAGTGCTCCTTCAAATGAATATTTTTTTAGCGCCTGACAATAGTTTAACCCAATGCAGTTCCGTAAACTTCACTATTACATCTATGACAGGCGCTCGATGTTCAGAGCATTTGCTACGAGTATTATCTAATAAGATATCGTGTAATCGGGTTTAAGGAAACGATACGATCCATTGAAGTAGTACCCAGCAGTGCCATCTTAGAAAATCAAAATTATATTTATATTTCATTTTAGTGATTGGTAATTACACTAGATGGCGCTAAATTATATTTGATGATTGATGGCCTAGTGAAGTCGAGCCACCCAAGGATTAAAGATAATGTGCAGAAACGACGTAAAATTCAATTCGACATAAAAATGTACATTGGCATTTGGACAATTTTATTAACGAAGCTTATTACGAAACTTGCGTATGTGTTCGTAGGTTTTATGGTTGTGGATATTTTGGCCAAGTCTCGTAAATCCACTGCCCTGCCGTTATTATGAGATTTTAACGGCCGATGGTATTGGTAGATTGCCAAACAAATTTATGGCAACCCTGAACTACTTGACATGGGGGACAGGATGGGATATTCACTTCGGATCGTAGGGGATTACGTAGTTTTCGTGTATTCATGTCCACCGGCGTAATATTTGTTTCAACATTTATAATATGTTTAAGGTTATCCATATCGTAATCGTATACGTAAATTTTTTCCGAATTATGAAAAATTCGTACAATTCTGAACAATTAGAGTTGTACAAAACTACATTTGTTTACTGAAAATTTAGGTTAGAAGTAAATACTGTCCAGCATTTGAAGAGAGTATACGTGTAAGTATGTTTTATATTAATGAATCAATTAAACGTAATTAGCTAGTGATGGTCGCCGACAATCGACGTCTCAATTGAATGAATGATTAGAAAACCATTCGTCTTGTACCGAAACGACACACCTAGCCAGTTTGCCAAAACAATACACTTTACGTCATATTCAGTGTCGCCAGGTTGTCCCGTTAAAAAACTGTTGACGTAATAAGATAAATTATAAATAGTAATTACTTATTGTAAAAACAAAAATCTCGACATAAACATGATACTCTTAAATTATAGAGAAAAATAGGTCTCTTTAATAGGAAACTTAAAATAATTCCAAAAAAAATAGTTATATTGTAAACCTTGGGATCCATTTAATTTTATACCTTACTGCACAAAATATAAGTCCAAATTAGTGTGCTCAGTTTACTAGAGACCACTGTTACCAAAATGTTGATACTGTTGGTATCAACAGTATACCAACTACTGTTGGTAGTATTACCATTAGGTGAATGGTAATGATCACAAGCGATGACAAGTGATAAGGGCACTTGGGGGCTTGTAGATCGCGATCACCTCGCGGTGCGCCGGCGCCTCGCCGCAAGGTCACTGGCAACTTGACACCTCTATATCATACCACCAGTGCAATATTCACTTTCAATTACCAAACTGGTGACTAACTTACGATCGCAGACAAGACGGATATGCTATTACAATTGAATGAACACGCCTAGATGTCTAATGTAGGTGACAATTTGGGAACCCTTACTGTCATGACATGCAGGATTTCTTTTTAATTGCCCTAAAGGTCTTTGGAGAACCTTTTACAATTTAACAAGCAGATTACAAAAGTTGAGATACATTAGGACCAGGCACCTTTAAATTAAAAACTTGCTTTTGACCATCCCAATTTTGTTTATTTTTGATGTCCTTGAAATAAAAACTTCAAACACAATAACCTTCAAAACGTACCGTGGAAACGTAAAAACGATCTGGATGGACGCGCTGCAATTGCGCAAAGTTTGTTTACTGAGACCGACTCCCAAATGTTCCACTAATACGTAACAGATATAGAACAAGGCCGCACAATAAAAGCAATGTGATTCATTCGCGAATCGTCCCAAATTAAGTTTTCCAACTTACCGAGATACGAGCTGAAGTCTGAAAAGTACGTCCTCCAGTCCGACGAGCTGAGTTCGGGCGGATACAGCGGGCCACGATCAGCGCTGTACTTCCGTTCGAGAACGGGGGAGAACGAGACCGATTTAGGGGATGCGGAGCGCGTGCGCACGGATGCCATCCCTCACCGTGGGGTATATAAGGCGTAACGTATCAAATTATCTTGCAGTCGTGGCTAGACTGCGGCTGGGGGCAGACTGGTTATTTTGGTTTGCGAGTTGGGTTATCTAACCGCGCGCGACGCTCGAGGATACCGCGGCCACACTGCAGAGCTGGCGTTTGGCGATACGACACAAGCTATTCCCGTCAGGTGGTCGCTTCCGTCGCTGTATTTCATAACAGTTCGCGAACTGACTTCATTAACCTCTTTACTTACTCACCTGGTCAACGGATATAGGGCGTCAGCGTCTCCGTCAACCCGGAAAAGACAAATGACAGGGAAGTAAAAGGGAATGGAGAGCAACGTTTGTCTTTGACTAAGATGTCAAAGTGACAAAATGCTTCCTTTATGGCAGTTCAGGCAAAATATTATGGTCCTAATTATTCATTACAATCGTATATCAAGTGTGAGAACAGCATGCTCTTTATTTATGGTGATTTTGGTCCTAAGTCCTTACCATAACTTATTACCAAAAACTTCACGCAAAACAAAATTTGCAGGGAACTCTGATTTTAAGGCTTATTAATTAAAAATCTAGTTCTGAGTATAGCCATAAGCATATTTCAAGGCATAATAACGCCTGAGGACTCATAGTATGTACGTAATCAATTAAAGTATTACCAAAGCATTGTACAACATCCAATTCTAAAGACACTCATACGTATCTAATGAAGGAGCTCAATAGGGCATAACGAGTGAATGAAGTGTTTCACAAGTGATGATTTCGTGAGTCTATTTGGCGGTATGTGGGCGGGCGTCGCGCCCTACAACCGATCACATGTGGACGTGGGTAAACACAATTAACCTCTTTTACGTAAGACATGTTTTTATTGAGCCACTAGTACAAAACGGTTTAAAATCTTCACTAATTTAGCCATTCCTCGATTTTATTAAATTTGCTGCAGCTGTCTAGTAATCTAGTATTGTTATTGATAGTCCAAATATTCTAATAATTGTCGTCGTCGCAATCTACTCAGATACAAACAGACAAGATAAAAAATATAAAGATACAATACAGATTGAATAAGAAATCAAAAGGCTTCTGAAAATCTGATACACATATTCGCCTTAACAATGGAATAAAAAACCAATAATATTCAAGAGGCGACGTTATTTTTTCATTAACGTAAATATATTGTTACTTTAAATAACGGAATGCGACATGAAGATCGCAAAAAGTACTTCAACTAAAAAGAAGAGGAGTGGGCGTCATCGTCAGCATTGACAATTTATACTTATTTTTTACATAACAT
>DWOX01000484.1:0-10055 GCA_018251315.1 Nastra julia | reverse complement strand
ATCTCGACGTGAGAAGCATAAGGGCCTATGAAACAAATCACCGGTTTACAGAAGAACCAAAAGAAATACCACATAGGTCCTTACGCTTCTCAGTTATAGATATGCTGTTTCACTTTACACCAGTTGGTTACAGCCGTCGCAAACATTAACCGCACACAAGTTCTGTTAACTGAAATGGTAACTGTTTCAGGCCTTGGTTTAACCTACGGGATACCGATTCGTTCGCTGGAAACTACTCTAAATCACTAGATTAGCTTTTATTCGCTAGAAGCGTCGTGTCACCCGAAACCCACAAGCCGCAAAGCTTAAAGCATTCCATTCAAAGCAAAGACCATCAAAATTGGTTGCCCTGAAAATCAGCGGCTGGTGGTTTACCGCGGCCATTTACTGCAGAAGTCCCTTTTGATAATATTATTTACCATTTTTTGTACCATTATTTCATTATATCTTCCATTATCTTTCTGTACTGTATTGATAGCGCAAATAATGTATTTATATCTTCATTCTTTCATTCATTTACCACTTTTTTACATTTGCCTTGACTGGAACTCGCACTTGAGACCAGCAAACGTAGTCAATATGAATAAGAGTTTTATTATCAATATCGATACTTAGTTATCCATTTAAGCAAATATCACTTGTGTACATATTGTGGCACGCGCGAAACAACATAGAATGGTGATTGCGTAAACGCAATTAATACAGAGGGCTCGTTCAACTGCAAAGAGCCAATATAAAATGAAAACCACTAGTATGTTCAAAGTGCATTAATCCGTGCTGTGTAATAAACGAGGGTGAACCGGGTAGCCTGTGTACGAACCGGTAAATAAATAAACCAGCGAATACCTTTGAAATGAAAGCAATGACTGTAGTGCTCGCGCCATTTTAATACTAATATTTGTAGTGTGGAGCGTAAGGATATAGATTTTGGTCGAACGGCCGAATGTGTAGAGACAAAATTTACTATCGATACGTATGAATTCGTCGAAGGTAATCTATAAATAAAGCTACACACTCACAGTCCAACTATTAAGATTCCACTACACTAGGATTCTCTTAGAGGCACACACACACGCACACACACACACAAATCGAGAACAGAAACTTAAAATCATACTCCTATTATTTCCTGGCCGGGAATTAACCAAAAAAGAAATTAGTCAATAGTTTGGCATAGTAACCATTGCATTATACGGGACGTATGTTTCGTAATTGTACCCATCCCAAAACTCACCCGCAAGGAACACGTAACTCGAAGATGACGTGTTAAAACCTTTAACCTGTCAAAAAGCAAGTAAATCGACTAAACAACGACAATATAACCCTATGTCGCTGAATGTGAAGTTCGTTAGTCCGTGATACTGGCGATGCAACACCAGGGGCAGCCGCAAATTGCATTTACCACGGTAAGACGGGCGAACCACCTCCAGAATATTGGAATTTATTAGCCGCTATCCAGCTATGAATGAGACTTATTGCGAGAGTCGCGATAAGTCTTCACTCTGCTGGAAATTGTAGCACGTGTCTGGGGCGTTCAAGTTACTATCAGTATGCTATAGTTGGAAGGAAAACTCTAAACTGAGAAAAATTCAAGCCTTGGACTTAAAACTTTTGTAAAAAATGTTTTTTTATTATCCTACACGTTTATACTGTTCAATAAATACGAATATTTTTGGCATTGTATGTATGACCCTTCTATCCCCAAATAAATTTTGTTTCATTCTTACTTTCTTTCAATATTTGAACGTACATTTAGCTTAACTGTCTTACTATCTTCAGGTAATAACTTGTACTTGTTAATTGGAGACATTAAAAAAACTCATGATTTTCAATGGGAATAAATTTTTATCACTCAACATTATAACAGCGATATAGAATAGGCTCCAACCGTAAATTATAAGTAGGATGTTAATGGGTTGAAACGTTTTAAACATAAATGCATGTAATTTTACTAAACAATATGGCTGTTAATAACGTTACATGAGTAGATATGTGCGCAATAGCGGTCTGATCCCGGTGAGGGCCACCAAAAATGTGGTTTGATGGACTGAAGCCTCTGTTAGGACACTACTGCTACATCCGATGGTGGTGGGTTTCTGAAGATTGTGGACTCCCTTTCAAGAATCCGGCATGGGCCACCAGAATAGCTTCGAAACGTCGGATAGACTGAATTGAAACACTGAATTGAACTTAATACACTTTAATTTGACTGATAATAATTTCGACTGAATTAACAAAATATGCGTCCGTTCCGTTCGGAGTCGCTTGCGCCAGGGGCGAACCGAAGTGAGGGGCGCGGGGGGAAACCCGCGCTATTACACAGAGTAGCTTAACTGACAGAATTGTATAGGTTAGTTATGTGTCGTACTGAACCATAAATGTATGTGAATTTGCGTGAACATTTCCTGCCACCGGGCGGGATGGAAAATCCTGAAGGGAAATTACATTGTACTGAAGGTATTTTTCATGAATTACTGAAGTCTGAAATTACTGAAACACATAACTAATCTGAAAGGTACAACAAAACCTTATGAATACTGAAATATGAACTATGCATCTATACAATTCAACTGAACTTATATCTGAAACTGATTAAGACTCTCTGATACATGATGTCTTATAAAATACTGATAATATTAACACACTGATACAATAATGCTACTCTACTGAAATCTGACAAATATAAATCCTTAAATCTAACTTAATTAAACTTATTCTAGTACTTAATTACTACTTACATTATCTAAATTATCTGATACAGGTAACTGACATAATTTTATAACTGGTCTGATTAATTCTCCATACTGAGTTTTTAATTTTACAGATCTGATTACTGAATCTCTACCTGGGTATAATTCTATAACTCTACCTCGCTTCCACTGCAAGGGAGGTGAATTTTCATCCATGATAAGGACTAAATCATTAAGTTTAATATTAACTGACTGATTATACCATTTATTTCTGACTTGCAATGAAGTTAAATATTCTGAATGCCAACGAGACCAAATATTTTGATACATTTTCTGAATAGTCTGAAATCTAGATAAACGTGACATCTTAGTGTCTTTCCAATCTGACTCTGGTAGTGCTACTAAGGGCTGACCTATGAGAAAATGACCTGCAGTGAGTATCTCTAAGTCACTGGGGTCCTCTGACATGGCAACGAGCGGTCGCGAGTTAAGAATAGCTTCAATTTTACAGAATATAGTTGAAAGCTCTTCAAAGGTGAGAATAGTGTCACCTACCTCGCGTCTGAGAAGATTCTTGGCGCTCTTGACAGCTGCCTCGAAGATGCCTCCTTGATGAGGGCTTGCCGGGGGATTGTACACCCAACTGATGTTCTGACGTCTGAATTCCTCCTTGAGGATGAGCTCGTTCTTTAATAGAAAATTATTTACCTCCTTTAGGTAGTTGTTGGCACCAATGAAGTTTGTACCTCGGTCTGACCTGATGAGCTGGGGCAGGCCTCGCCTACTGACAAAGCGAGTGAACGCTGCTATGAAGCCTTCGACTGACAAGCTCGAAACGGCCTCTAGGTGTACCGCTTTCGTAGCTAAACAAACAAATACACATAGATAAGCTTTAACTGACTTAGCATTTCTGAATAAGCTTGCTTTAACTAAAAATGGGCCTGCGAAGTCTGTCGCGGTCCTACTGAATGGTCGCGCAGCTGTGACACGATCAGCTGGCAAGTCTGACATGAATGGGGGCTGAATCGGAGCTCTGAATCTGAAACATACAATACAATTTCTGATAACATGAGATACCTGTCTCCTTACTGAAGTAATCCAATATTCTCTTCTTAGAATAGCGATTAATGCATTCGTCGCAGCGTGACAATAGCTGCGGTGATAATATTCTATGAGTAACTGAACAAATTTATTATCCTTTGGCAGTAAATATGGGTGTCTTGAGCCATATTTAAGTTCAGAGTACTTTATTCTTCCTCCAACTCTGATTGATCCTTCTTGATCTAGAAATATACTGAGTTTCTGAAGTGAGGTACATACTGACTTTCCTTTCTGAAGTGATTCTAATTCTGAACTGAATGAAATGGATTGAATCTTTCTTACCCAATATTTGGTAGCATTTCTTGTCTCTTCCAAGGACAATATTTTATTTTCATTTCTCTGGTTCTGAGGTGACTGAAGGTTTTTAATATATCTGAGTACATAAGCCGTGACATTTATAAGTCGACTGAATGAACTGACTCTGTCCAACAAAGTTAAATCCCATGGTTGGGTAGGAGTGACAACATGAATATGCTTCTTGAATCCTGGCATATCCTTTTCCATACTGATGACTGACTGAGGCCACTCTTCCTGAGAGTTTCTGAGCCACTGTGGATTCCACCACAGGTCTGAGTATAATAAATGTTTAGCTGATAATCCTCGCGATGCTAAATCTGCTGGATTTAATTCTGATTGTATATGCCTCCATTTTATTTTCCTCTCTGAGTTCTGAATATATTGCACTCTATTGCATTCAAATGTCTGAAGTAAATGAGGCTTTGTTCTGATCCAAGTGAGAGCAATGGTACTGTCTGACCATGCATTGATTGATTCAATTTCTATATGAGGTTCGAATGACTGAGCGACATGGTTTAGTAACTGACATGTCAAGTGAGCTGCACTGAGTTCCAGCTTGGGTATAGTCTTGCATGACTTCTTGGGCGCTACCCGTGACTTTGACATTAATAATCTGACTAAGACATTACCTGAAGTGTCTTCTGTTCTGAGATATACACAGCTCGCGTAACCCTTTTCTGACGCATCTCCAAACCCGTGGAGTGAATATGACTTGGACTGAGGAAGACTGATACATCTTGGTATTTGAAGTTGAGATAGATACTTGAGATCATTAATTAATTCGTCCCATTCTCTTATAATGGGGTTTGGTACTGGTTCGTCCCAGTTTACACCATCAATGAATAGACCTTGTAATAATACCTTGAATCTGAAGATAACTGGAGCACAGTATCCGCATGGGTCATACAGACGTGCTATAGTACTGAGTATGTTTCGCTTTGTTACAGCTTGGCCTGAAGGAATACTTATCTTATATGAAAGTATGTCTGATAAAGGATCCCATTGGATACCTAATACCTTGATGAATGTCTTATCATCATTGTCAAACTGACGTGGCGTTTCACAGTGATCGCCTGGGAGGTCTTGCAGTAACTGGTCTGAATTCGATGACCATTTTCTGAGTTCATAGCCTGCACTCTGCATGAGTTCTATGAGTTCTGATTTTAATTCCTGTGCTGAAGCAAGTGAATCACTCCCTGTGAGTATATCATCTACAAATATATTTTTTCTGATAGTTTCTGAAGCTCTAGAGTTAGGATGTGTGACTTCCCAGTCATCCGCTAACTGTAGTAAGGTTCTGATTGATATGAATGGACTTGACCTTAGTCCATATGTATTAGTATTTAACTCATACACCTGAAGTTGTTCTGAGGGATTTCTTCTCCAATAAATTAACTGATATTTCCTATCTTCTGGATGTATCCAGGTCATTCTGAACATCATTTTAATGTCTGTTGTGAATACAATCTGATGACGTCTGAAGTTTAATAAGATCTGAGTTATATCATTCTGAAGTGGGGCTCCTGAATGTAAACACTGATTTAATGATACCCCGTTCGACGTTTTTGAACTTCCGTCAAATACTACTCGTAGTTTGTCTGAATCTTTCTTAAATATGCCATGGTGAGCGATGAAATAATGTTCTGAATCTAAACTGAAGTCTGACTTGGACATATGACCCATCTGTTCATATTCGTCCATGAACTGAGTATATTTCTGCGCAAAAGATTTGTTTCTTTCCATTTTGCGTTCGAGCGCCTTGAAACGGCGAATAGCAATGGACTGAGAATCGCCTAACGACGGCCGGTCTGATAATAGCGGCAGGCGTACCATATATTTTCCATCCGGCGTTCTAACCGTGGTTGACTGATATAATTCCTCACACTCCTTGTGTTCTGGGTGCTCAACCTTTTCTGTAGGTGGCTCTTCTGACTTCCAGAATTTCTGAATCGCCTCCTCCAGGCGAGTCATATGAATACCATAGTACTGAACTGAAGTGGGTTTGTTACCGCTGTTTGAAGTAGCAAAGTCAGGAGGCTGATGAGATGACTTGACGCGATGCGTAGTCTTGGACTGAGTTGTCTGGTACTGACTCGAAGACTCTGACTGATGAGTAGCCACTGGTCCCATGATGACGTGGCCAAAGCAGGTGCCGTAAGCAGCCGCTCCTGAAGGTAGAGAAACCTTTGTACCATCAAAGACATAATTTAATATATCTGTACCTAATATTAATTCTACTTCTTGTGGTTTCCCCACTGAGTAGTCTGATAACTGAATATTCTTATATTTGTTGTTTAATAATAGCTCCTTTGAGTACATATGACATGAAGGCAGGTTTGAAGTAAGATTATACATTATAATGGCTGAAGTACTGATAATTGGCAATGGTTTACTGACTGGCCGTATGACTATCTTAGTCATCTGATTTGGTTGCTTAACTGGCTCATTACCTATACCATAAATTTTACAAGAATTATACTGTCGATACAAATTTAACTTTCTGACTAATGAATCTTTAATGACTGATACACTCGCTCCGGTGTCTAATAATGCTCTGACTGATATGTAGTTACCCTTCTGACTCCTTATATATACCTGGGCAGTTGGACATAGCCCTTCTGATAGGGTAACTGTATCGACAGTTGTGAATCCTCATTGTGGTCGCGGTGGCGACATGGGCTTGCCGTAACGCAAGTCCTCATACATTGCGTTGGCCAGGCTCACTCTCTGACCAGTGCGCCTGGGTGCAACGTGGGACTGAATCATGGGCTGAGTTGATGAAGACTGATGTGATTCACTTCCTAGTGAGAAACTGACCTTCGGCGGTGATGCGCGCCGAGACTGAACAGTAGGGGTAGGTGACCTCCTAACCGCACTGACTGATGGACGGGGTTCTTGAGGACCCTGGGGTGCACGTGCTGGCTGCTGACCGTGACCCTTGCTAGCTGAGTCATTGAAGCATAGCAATGTGTTGTGGTTGGCGGTGTTGCAGTACTTGCACCATCCCTTGCTACTGCAACCCTTGCCTGCGTGTGACCGCAGACACAACTCACACAGTTGTTCCTTGGCTGCCCATACCCTACGGTTGTATGGGTGCAACGCAAGGAACTCCCTACACTTGTACAGTGTGTGGTCTGAACTGCAATACGAACACATCACCTGTTGAACTGAAGTTGTCGCCGCACGCAATCGCGGGCTTCTCACGCGGGGACGTCTGAGTGGTTCTGAAGCACGGTGAGACGACTGACCCGGAGTCACCGTGGTCTGAAGACGGCACTGCTCGTCGAGCAGCTCCATCAACTGATTGAAGGTCGGCAAGCCTTCCTGCGCCTTGCCGTACCGCTCCTCGTAGGACTGACGTATCCTGAATGGTAGCTTTTTTAGAACAATGAAAACTAACAAATATGACCACTGAATGATTGGTAATTGTAACTGACTGAGAGCTTGTACACTCTCCCTCAGCGGATCATAGAAATCACGTCTGAGGTCTGACGAAGGTGTGACAGTTGGTAGACTGAAAATGCGGTCCAGGTATGTGTCGGTGAGTGCACGCGAGTTGTCATACCTGGACTTGAGCAACTGCCACGCACCTTTATAGTTGCTGGCGTCCATGGGCAGGTGACTGATGACACCAAGGGCCTCGTCACTCAATGAAGAGCGCAAGTAATAATGCTTCTCGGAATCTGAAATGGTTGGCCTCTGATCAACCAACGTTTCAAACAGATCCCGGAAACTGAGCCACTCAATTGCCTTCCCACTGAACTGGGGCAGCTTGATGGTCGGTAGCTGGACCTTGAGTGGATCTGATGTAGAAGGGACTGACTCGTCTAAGGTTAGAACCTTTTCATCTAATAGTACTGAGAACTGACTCACCTGATTAAACTGAGTTTTCATGGACTCCAGTTCATCCAGCATCTCAGGCTCACTGAACTCAGCCTGGTTCTGAAGTATGGTGTCATATGCTTCTAACACCTGAGGGAAGTATACCTGAAACTGCCTCCGGGCAGCTGATACTGAAGCAGGCTTGTCCTCCTGAATGTTACCATACGTGTTTTGCAGCATCGTAACTCGCGACGCGAACTGAGCCTTGGCCTTAATAACAGCCTTTGACGACATGTTGACTGAGATTATAAAAAACTGAACTTATTAAATTGAAATTATTACTGATGGCCTACTGTTGGCTTGTGTTTAAACTGAGAATTTTTGAACTGACGTCACTTACGATAACTAACACTGATTGAAACAATAAACAATAAAATAATTACGTACGGAAACAGTAATGTAGCCTTAAATTTACAACGCTTAAAGTCTTTAATTAATCCTAGGTATATAACAAATGATGATTACAAATAACTGCACTGAATTAATTTTCTGACGACTGAAATACACTGAATGTCACCGAGTGCGTCGACTGAGGTATGACACTGACGTTGTGTCCACTGATGCTCACGAACTGTCACTTGGACGCGGTAATGTCACTTGACGAACTGAAGTTGACACTTGTTTGACTGATGACTCGCGCGCGGCTTGCTGAATAATGTCGTCCTTGTACACGTCGTGTCCTTGAGCGGCACGTGTAGGTCGTATGATGCAATCGCCGCGTAGGCACTTGAACTTTGGACTGAACCGGCGTTTCTTCGCTATTCGACTGATGATATGTACTGAAATTACTTGCTTGTTCTCGAAGTAATGTAACTGATGACTTCTTCTAAGCTATTCACCGGCGTTTAGTGAACTGATGACTGAATTATTCTTGATGATAAGCTATCGCACTAGCTTGTTCCCCTCATGGGCCACCAAAAATGTGCGCAATAGCGGTCTGATCCCGGTGAGGGCCACCAAAAATGTGGTTTGATGGACTGAAGCCTCTGTTGGGACACTACTGCTACATCCGATGGTGGTGGTTTTCTGAAGATTGTGGACTCCCTTTCGAGAATCCGGCATGGGCCACCAGAATAGCTTCGAAACGTCGGATAGACTGAATGAAACACTGAACTTGAACTTAATACACTTTAATTTGACTGATAATATTTTTGACTGAATTAACAAATAATGCGTCCGTTCCGTTCGGAGTCGCTTGCGCCAGGGGCGAACCGAAGAGAGGGGCGCGGGGGGAACCCCGCGCTATTACACAGAGTAGCTTGACTGACAGAATTGTATAGGTTAGTTATGTGTCGCACTGAACCATAGATGTATGTGAATTTGCGTGAACAATTCTATATAAACATTGATATAACTATTGCGGGCTTATTACAAAACAAATTTTAAGTATAGTACAGGTTTAAACCTTTGACTGTGCGTAATTCGTATTACAAAACATAGTTTTACGCCAAACCATAGTCTATCTATGGTACTAACTCTAAGCCTCCGAGACCTTGGAGTTTAGTCTAAGAGTTGATCAACTGACTAGGAAATTAACTCAGTTAATTATGTGAGAAATTAAATGAGACAGTATTTTCCACATATTATTTGTAGAATCAAGAAAAATTGAGCAAAAGGGTGACGGTCTGGTATCAGGGGTGGTCAAAGGAGACGAGGCCGAAATGAGAGGAGATGGGAGGACGAGATAAAATTGACACTGGGTCCCCTATGGCTGGGAGTAGCAGCTGATAGGACCCAATGGAAGATATTGGAGGAGGCCTTTGCCGAACGGCACACCAAGCTTAGAGATATACTTTAGGAAAATTCAAATTGTATTAAATGAAATTTATGTTATTCTAAGTTTGGAATAAAGACTTTATATTATATGTAGAATCGTCGTCATAAAAGAAGTCGCATGTCTCATCGAAATAAAACTACTCTCGAAAAATTATCTTGATAGTAATAAGTGAAAAATAATGTACTACGGATCCCTGACTAAATAGTGACACTTATTGCAAAGCTAAATTGAGTTTCTTCGATAGATTAAGACCTCCAAAGACAAGTATCTTTTGATCCTCTACTTACTGGATTCCCTCGATACCTACT
>DWOX01000483.1:0-10061 GCA_018251315.1 Nastra julia | reverse complement strand
ATAAAAGGTTAATTAATTAATACTTGCTTATACATAAAATAATATCGTAATTAAAGCATCTGTGTGCTTAGTGCGAGTTTATTGAACTACTCGATCAAAGTTACGTAAATGAGCGTACACAAAAGTTTGTATGGGATCGAAGCAGAGCCATCTAGCGGCAGTGAGAGACAACAATTCGATCCCTTACAAAATCTAGTTTACGCACGTTTATGTAACGCCATTCGAGTGGTTCGAAAAACTCACACACACACTGTTGTGCGCTATGTCAAAGTTAAACTATCTACTTATTCCGCGAGTGACGCAGCGTTTCCGTTAAAGCTAACTAACGTTAACGCTTGAACAAGTACCTCCATCATTACCGCTGTCCAATAAAAACTATCAAAGATTTTCCTTTCAGCAATTAGTTAGGCGATCGTTGGAGTGGAGTTTACAGGATTAACGAACTTTTAGCCAGTCTCGCTCAGTGCGGAGAGATTTGTAATAGTTATCCGAATATAATCCACATTCGTTTTAAGAACTCGTATATATAACATTTGAAGTAGCCCATTTATTTAGCTTCGTTTTGCACGTAAGGCACTCGTGTTTAATTAGATATTTCTACACCTGAGAAGCATAAAGGCCTAAGTGGTATTTCGTTCGGTACTTCTGTAAACCGGTGATTCGTGACTTAGGCCCTTATGCTTCTCACGTCGAGATTTATTGGTCGTATTCAAATCATTTTAAAGATAGACATTGCATAAATACCATGTAAAATATCTGTATTAATTTTAGAAGGACGTTCAAAGGTGCGAGAGCCTCATCTGTCGTTCAATACGACTTCACGTCTTCGTGCAAGAGAGGTTCTTCGGACACAGGAATCTCAGATGGTTGAAATCTTAAACCTTGTTTTACTGTCCCTTTTCCTCTTTGATATGGCACTTTCTTGAAGTAGCAGTGTTAGAATCAAAATATTGAACGTCCATAAGTGTCGTGAAAAATACTACGACATGAAAACATGGATTTAAGTTCGCTTTTAAGGTCATGACACAAACTAAGCTACTTGTCTACTTTTACTATCACTAAACTTGAATGATTATGTATATTGGATTCGATACGTATGGTACTGAAAGGGCTGGCCTTTTTACAACAACCCTTTTGGTTCTGGTGTCGTGTGGATCAAATATTTGTTTAGGATAAAGTGTTAAATTAAATTCTGTATTTGAAGTATTTTGGGTTATTTTGATTGGTCAGGGGTTACATTGTTCATGACTACAGCGCTCTAATAACTCGAACTTGACGATTCTGACACTCACTTGACTACTGGCCTCTAATTTGTTTTGGATTCGGTTCCCGGTCACAATCACAACAGGTATTTATGTAACATGTCACTTCCGTGACCTAGGCCAATCAAAAGACACCTATTGTGTTGAAATCCACCAAAAATTTACTTTAAATGAAACTTTAGATACCCGTAGTCCATTGCAGTGTAGTAATACTTGATTCGTAAATGAATCGCAATGCTGAATTCAAAGAGGTTTCACTTGAGCCGGTGAAACGGGAAATATCGTCTGTCGCCCTCGTTTTATTAATAACGGATGTAATTGAATTTGCGAGTTGATTTATACGCGGAATGTTTATGGTTTTAATTACGATTCATAGATTCCAGTTGTGTAGACTACCTAGCTAGCTAGTTTATGTTATGAGTAAATTGATGGGGCTTGCGGCTAATTTGCTTTATGAATGCGCATTCGTATTTATGTGATAACTTCTCAGGGTTGTTTTGCCATTCACTGCCCCTTTGTTTTTTCCAATTTTTAAGTACAGGACGATTATTGTACGCAAGTATGGATATACTTCCCAGGTCTTTAGTTTCCATGTCAGCGAAATATATAATATATATAGCGAATATTTTTTCTATCAAGTTGCTAGATTTTGACACTCATCCTTACACTATTAAAAAACAAATAGTCAAAGGCCAGACGCCTAGACCGAGGACAGGAATAAAATCATTCACGTTTTCGCTTAGCTGGGAATCGACACCAGGGCCCATTGAACGACGGTCCAGCGTAGTAATTTTTGCGCCATACGAGACGTCGTAGGAAAATCAAAGTATTAATATGTTTGCATTTAAATAAGAACATATCCCGTTTACTCAAGACGGTATAGTCAGCTAAGTCGAAGTAAGACGAAGGATTAGTGCGGGCTTAAAAACTTCCGATGTTGATCCTAAGCTCCAACAATAACAACGCTGAAGGAGACAAAGTGCCACTCAAGCTACTCGCCGGAACTCCATAACTGAAACGTCTTGAAGAGAGTATACTTCCGATTCAACGGAATAGCTACATGAGAGCTCTGAAAGCCTCTCGAGAACTGTCTATGGAACTGGAAAAGCTGTAGAAGGTCATGGGTTCTAAGAACGATTGTATTGAAGCAATGCTGGAAATAGAGAATGTTTTGTTTAAAACTGTATTTAGAAAAGTGCTATTCTAGATGGATTTAAAGTCAAAGGTTTGAATGTAAATGTTTGTTGCAAAAGGTAATAGTAATAGAGCTCCATGAAGAGTGTACAAACGACGAAGGCCTAAAACAAAGAGATTCATATAAGTACATTAATATTTTACAGTCGTTCTTCAAAAGAAATTCCTATTAGCATGTCTACCAACTTTAACACCTGCCAAAAGAAAAGAATGTATAATCATCAAGAAGCCGTTAAAGGTAACGGTGCTTACGTAAAGTTTTACGTTTCATCCGTTCGACTAATTAGTTTTCGTCTAGCGCTAAGTACGTGAAATCGTGAAATTAAGATCGACGCGGTGTTCTGGAGACGACGGCCCAACGACCCAACTAGGTCAAGGGATCTATTTCGAATACGATACGACGATGGGTCGATTGTCGATATTAATCTTAATTGTGTGCAATTTGTTTTTTTTTTTTACGTGAAAATGTGGCTAAGGCTTTGATAAGGCTGCATTTGCTTTAGATAAAACGCTTTGGGTGATAATAGTTGTGTATTTTTTTATTTGTACAGCGACAGATCCTATAGTGAGGAGTTTTACAAGATTAATTGCGATCTAGTCAACTTTTATGGTTTGTATATTTTACTTAGAAAGTTCTACTGCTTACTATTAATATATGGAGCTATGCCAGGTAGTATAGTAATGGCATAATTTCATTCAACCATAATATGAAGGTATCATTTGATTGCGCCCAACAGACTTGTTCACTTTATTCACAAGTCACCTCGAATATACTGGTATCTTGGTATCTGTGTCGCGTAACCTGAGAACCTTGCGCCACACGCAAGCCACCGCATGTGGTTGCCATATTGCACCTGTGGCCGCTCCACTGGTGCTTCTGCTATTGATAGTTCGTTCTTACGTACAGATATAAACTAGCCCTGAAGGACCTGCTTCGATGGACCCAATATGATTAAATTGGCCTAATAGCAATGGCAATATTGACATCATCAGTCGATCAAGTTCGCTTGCTGATGACTGAAAATAATTGTTTTCAAGTTTAGTTACAAACTTTTAAATAAAAAGAGTACTGTTTGATACATTTGAAAACAAAGACCCACATTTTAAAGTCCAAAGCCCCGGCATTATAAAATAACGTTAAAATTCAGGAAAGGGACTTTAGTTAAACATATTTTCATTCCTTTGTTAATTATACAGAATTCAATGAATCTGATTCTCCAAATTGGGACCAATTAATTAAGCTGGATCTCTGAAATTAATTATCGCAATATTGCCGGGCGACAATTCAGCTTCTGCTTGGAGGGAGGTGTCGAAACAGGCAGCCAGGTTTTATTAAAAAATGGCGCTGCGTCTGTAGCTAATGGTCAAGATTTGCCGAGTTAATCAGATGGAAATTTCTTGATCGACAGACACGCTCTTGCAAATTGATTCACATTTAAAGTTCATTTGCAACGGGTCGCTGGAAAATTAACGAGCTCTAAATTAAAGGGAATTTTGCAGTGGTTGAGTGGGTTAAATATTGGTAGCCTAAACTAACATTGTGAATTTAAAGGTAAACTATGTTATTTGATTGTCACACTTGGAATGCTTTTCACGAAGTACTTAATTAATGGATTATTATATTTTTTTGTTTGTTTTGTTTTGATAAAATTTAACAATCAATTTGAAATATTCTATTTTGAATCTGAATTGATAGTTCAGTCTCCTACAATATAGCTTTGTATTCATTAGGGCTATATCATAAAACATTCGTCCGCGCCCTTCTGATCCATCTCTTAAATATTTTATCAAGGAGGTCGAATGCAAAAGAGAATAAGCTGATTCAACATGGCCGCCTCGTCCGCCGATAAATCACCCGCTTCTCGCTTTTTTCCACGTTTTCAGATTTTAGCGTCGTCCGATTTCACAGTGTCTATTTTCGTTAAGCATGAATTTGATGACAAATTGGCGTGTCATTTTCCTTATCTCGAGGATCTTTCGTCGACTTTTATAACCCTAAAATGGAATGATTCGTCGTTCTTTATCTACTAACCTAAATGAATAATGCTCATTCCCGTAAAAACATTTCAGCCCTAAAGCATTTTGCATCGGTAATGTCGTTTCTTACAAATGATCCATTTTGCTGTTATGTCTGAGAAGCTGCAAAATGTGTCAACGTTAAATACGACGGATTATCTTCACGAGTATTCAGTGTAAAACTGTTACCGCACATAACAGCTTAATTCCCATGGCACAGCGCAATGTAATTAACACTGCGTCGCAATACCAATCTAGATTTTCATCTACGGTATTTTCCATTGGTATCAACGTGCCCGCCATCTGGTGGATTCAACGCCAAATTGTACACGAAGCTGTAATAGCGCTATAGTTGTACACGACGTAGAGTTCTATTCACGTTTATTGTTTTCGTTAAAGTTTCGCCGATTGCCAGGGTCCTTTCATCAGCGAGCCCGTTAAACGAAATTACCAACTCAGAATGTAACTCGTTAACGCAGGGTACGCAGGTAAATGTAAATTTCCCGAATATTCCAGATATAAGGTAGCGGAATTTGGCCATCGTTGTGACGCAGTTAGGTATAGATAGTTTTAATTTGCTATCACGGTAAAGATATTAAGCATTTCATAACGTCTGCTAAACACAAATATTAGACTTTAAAACAATTTCAAAAGCAATATTCTCTGAAATTGGATTCTGTATGAATGGAACCAATGGTCTGTGAGAATATATAACAACAGATACGTCTTACATATAATGTATTTGATTTCTCCTATTTCACTAAATTCCGTCTCTTTTAGATTTCTTTTTAAGATAAGTTCGTAACTTTTAGAGATTAAACGACTAAAAGCGTTGTAAAGTAACGTTTTCTCTCACTTCAGAAATTCTTTACCCGAGGGATCGTAGATTTCAAAGTAGTTGTATAGTAGGTATTACTATTTCGAAGGACATTGTAGTAATAAGATCCAACGTTTAAATCTCGCTCTCCGCACTAGACTACTGAAATATTAATGAGTACACAACTGCTTCCAGCGGACCCTCTTTATCTTGATAATAGACTGGGGTCGTTTGGTCAAGGATTTGCAAAATAACAGCCTATTATATGTCAAATGAAGATCTTTAAGATATTGTATTTATTTCAGTTTTTTTTTCTCCTAAATATTTAATTGTAACGCTCTGAATATATGATCCCTCGAGAAGCAGGTCCATGTAGCTTCATCCAACTCATCATCTAATGCTCTATCATCTACATTGTCTTCAAAAAAGCCATACTGAAAAACCAAACAACAAGAAATACTTAAAATTATTGATTTCGTAATTAGCGACTGTGAAACAAAATGTTTCTCCCCACGGAATTACTCCTGCTTGGGCTTTTTTAATAAAAACAGTGGTCTTGATATACGTTGCTCATAAATAGAATCTGAAATTTTCAAGTTTACTACGAGAGGGCCCGACACATCTTTTCCCAACGGGCTAGAAGCATTTAATACCGATTTAATTTATGACTGTGAAGAGATTTTAATTTTTATTGGTACTATTAACATATACTTTAGACGATACTGGGACAACGTTGTGCAATTTACTTTATGTCTTAACAGCCTTAATAATAAAAATTATGTACACTTAGTGAAGGGTACAACTTTTGCATGATGATATATCTCTGACTCGCTAATTTCTTATTCAAATCCTTCCAGTCACTAAGGAGAAATTCATTTATAAAGTCAGTATCCTAAGGTTTTGTATATCAGTAAGACTTTGAATTAAATAGAAATTTAAAACTCACTGCAACTTTGAAATCAAACGAAACAAAGTAGAACAATATTCAGGTTACTGATATTTTGTTCAGCTTATTCGGACGTATTAAATCTCACCTACTGCGTTTCCAGATGGCGCTGACAGTTATTGTTGTTTCTGTCAGATTTGTTGCAGCCATTACTCACACACTTTTATTTAAAACGAAAGTTTTTCCTTGCGGTGGCTTTTTACTTGATATTGCTTCCCCTACTTTTACTTCTGCAATTTCAAATGTTATGATTTAACTTGAGTCGAAATTAACTTGTAATTTCTACACAAATAAATTATTGTTTCACCTGCTGCTTCTTTGTTGCCTAATCACGCTTTTTCCTTATTAAGGTAGGCTCACCTTTCCTAATTATCGTTAATACTTATCCAAGCAATGGAGCACCTTCAACATCTATCACAGAGGTCTAATCACGAAAGAAAACACGCTTCCTTTCAACTTTTATAATAATGGAGATGACGGTCTGAGTTGCTAAGCCAGTGAGAACTATCTCATTTAAACATTTTGTTTTAATGAAAACTTCGCTTCATGGAAATATTTTATAATGACATGAAAATTTAGGACCAAACTTTATCTATTTAATATCTAGTTGCTGATATTACATTACAGTTTTACTAAGCTGGGATAATAGGCTTTTAATTATGTCTTCTTTCTTTATAATTTTAACACAATTCTCAAATCAGTATTTGATTTAAATTTTTACTTCACTAAAATAATGTTTTGTATAATTTCTAAGGTAACTTGCATCGTATATTCATTTTGAACACTTGTTAAAAACACCTCGCTCTCAGGGGACAATCGTTTTATGTGTCACCCTCTGCCATAATTTAACATTAGTTACAATGAAAATTGATGGTAAATTTTCCCGTGGCCTTCGCGTAAAATTATGCTAAATTGTTTCTCTTGTATTCTAATTTAACTATTTCGTTTATTTGAGTCGTTTTGTAATTGAAACTTATATTTACCTTACACTATCGTTTATTTGTAACAGGACAAAACGTAGAAGGTGTTTGAATAACGAAGAATTAGCAGATGAGGTGTTCGTTCAGCCCGGGGCGGACCTGACAAAGGTTCCACCACCTATTCGTTATTCGAGCATTAGGTTTCTTGAATAAATTAAAGCGGTAGGGGAGAGCGTCGTCGGAGAGATTCTTGAATAATTTATATGAAGCCGTGCTGCTCGTGTAGCCACTATTCGTAGCAATGAGAGATGGCAATAAGTTAAAAGAATCGTTTAAAGTGCTATAACGTTGTATAGGACGCAGGTGGCTACATAAAGTTGTGTATTGTGTCGTAAATGGAAAAGCTGATAGGCTCTGTATGGCGTGTGGAGTGGATCGATAGAATATCTCCGGTCGCTGAGTGCCGCGCACAGTTTCCAATTTACTCGCGCTCGCTGATAAACGTGAACTTTCCAATTGTTTCAATGATTGTTTGTACGAATGTATTTGCCATATTGTATACGGTGTATTTTTTAATAATAGCTTTTCGTCTTGATTAAAATGCAAAATACGAGCCGCTTCCACAGATCTGTCTGTTGCCTTGTGTGCTTAATATTGAAAATATCGGTTATTTACTGTTGTCATTACCCATTGTGTACGCTTACATCTTTTTTCGCCTGGTAGGTCGTTATTTCTCTTATGTATATTGTTTTTTAACTTCATGCTTATTCTGTTTGATGTTATAATTAGATCAAAGCTCATTTAAATGTCTCAAAAACGTTATTGCACGAGAAATTCTACACCACTTAATTGGATATTTACGCCCTATCATTGAAGGTTTAGCATTTAATACATAATCATGAAGGTTTTAGTACCTTTATCCTTACATTTGCATTTTGTTTTGTAAGTCTTAGTTGCTGGCGGTATAATTATTTGGACTACTTTGTATACGGTTTCCGTTTGAAACTATTCATGTCAACATATTATATTACAGTGTTCTATAGTTAATAGATATGGAATACTCTGGAAGATTTATTCTCTCCCTGCACTAACGACTCTTCAACTTTATCATTGTCACTTATATTTGTGAAAAGGGTTTCAAAGGTATTCCCACGTTACTAACAGATTACGTTCGGCTCTAATTCAGAAAATTTTCCAGCAATCACTCAATTTTCATTTTGACAATTTATGTCCATGAGTATCGTTGGAATAGGAAAACATTTATCAATCGTGTGGAAGGATTTTGGGTGATTTTCCTTTGTGTTGTTATTTCTCAATGACGAAAACATGCAAATTGATTGTGATTTATGTATCCCAATATAGCTTTGTTTTTTGCAAACTTTACAAGCATTGATTTTCTATGTAATACTTCTTTCTGTCTTTTTATCAAATCACATGGGAATCAGAGATATTGGTAACGAGACTGAATATTATATTGTTTAGTTTAAATTACAGTTTTCAAAATAAGAACGTGGTGCATATATTAATCAGTCGAATGGTAGCGGTATTTCAAAGATTCATTTCAAAGGGAATATTCTGGCACCGCAAATTTTCGTCGTATGCACCGTGCGCCGCAACATGTGATACGCAAACGGAATGCATTATCAGTTCGCTCTTACGGCATAAGTGATTGAACTTGAGTGATTGCGCTCTTAGTTTGGTATAGTTTCTTGTATTCGTTATTTCGTTAATGTCAAAACTATACGCTTAATGTGTGCGATTCAATCGAAACATTGCAAGATGGGTTCTTGAGTTACAGCTTAATTTAATGGGAATGTTTTCTCCTTTTTCTTTCTTTCCATTACAGTATCGAATAAGGGCATTACCCATGTCACCACAGCCGACAGCGTATGCTTCGAGTTGTTTGTGTGGGTAGTTGTTAACTTCGGTATTAAATTTCGTTGAGCGTGATTTACGAGTAAAGTAATTATCGTAATGTGCGTCGCGTGCTTTTTGCTCGTTTGCTAAATATTATTTTACTCTAAAGTTGTAATATAATTTCTTATCTGTTTTAATTTTGTGAAAGTATTTTTGTTTTCTTTTTTGTTTACTGTTTATAAGGATCTTGAAAATAATGTCTGGAATATTTTCTTTGTGGGCAGTCACGGATACTCACTACTGTTGTATGGTTACTATGACTGTATGACTGACAATATATTGTTCCCCGTTTGTACTTCAACTATATTTAGCTTTTCCGTCAGCACGTTCCATAAGGTTCAGGACGCTACTTTTCATCAATTATATTGCATTGTCAAGAGACGTACCGTTCCCGTTGCCTCCTATTTTCGTGGTCGTACATCGCAGGACATGATAAACTGGGCCAGCGTGTTTGAATAGTATCCTCCATCCAATTCTGCACAGTTATGAGGCAAAACTCGCGCAACAGTCGAACGCAACTATTGAGATATCAGCTATTAAATATGGCGCGGGGAATATGCAGATAAACCGGTTCAAATACCCCGTAATTAAATGACTGGTACTGATTAAAGTCACTATCTTATTTCTAATGAGAGATTATCGCGACATGGTCCTACACGGCTGTGAATTGATAATGATGAGTGAGATCTAGACACTTCCTTAAAAGATAATGATTAATGTTTGTTTTAAAGTCCTGAGACTCTAATTGGTGGATGTGCGTATCATTAGGGATACATAATAGCTCATTTAGTACTCTCTGATTTTCTAAGTTATGTGCGTATTGGGAATCAATTATCACTTGCTACGGTGAAGGAAAACCGTGAGGAAACCTGCACACCTGAGAGTTCTCCATAAAGTTCTCAAAAGGTGTGTGAAGTCTACTAATCGGCACTTGGCCAGCGCGGTAGAATCTGGCCTGTACCCCTCACATTGTGAGAGGAGACCCGAGC
>DWOX01000482.1:0-10062 GCA_018251315.1 Nastra julia | reverse complement strand
AAGACTATAGGCTGCTCCTTACCATGTCGCGCGATATAACCGAATTCCACGCGGGCGGAGCCGCGGGCGATCGCTAGGAAATAATAAATCTATAGTTTATGAAACGCTACTACCTAAAACAACTATTGTCACACCTTTCTCTACAATAAGTCGCCTGCAAATCAGAAAGCAGCAAATCTGGTACGCGTATCTACGAAATTCAAATAAATCAGTTGGCTGTGACAAAGCACTGTACGACAATACAATGTTACAATAATTATCTTGTGTACTGTAAGTTTGAGTTTACCAAATTAAAATTTATTAACTCATAATTCTGAAATGTTCTGGCAATGCTTGGAAATAAGTGTGGCATGAAGTTAATTATATTGACGCAAATTTAAATTTCCATTCCCTTATATTGCAATGGATGTTTATACTGGTTAGTATCTGCCTTTGATGAAATGTAATTGTTAATTGCCCCCGGTGATGTTTTTGTGAGCGTGAAGTTAAAAGACATGGAGAGATGGAAAAGTGTGAAATGGTTGTATTTAAATTATATTTTTTTAAAATACATTACATGTATTATTATCTACGCTACTAGGTAGAAAACTGGAATATCAAAAAGGGATCTCAAGCTAATTAATTGCGTACTACAGAGCACAGGCCACTCCTCATAATTGAGGCCTAAAGCATACTTCACGTGCTGCTCAGATGCAGATTGGTAGAAGGATTCATAGTTAACTGAAATGTCATTTTTATTCCTCTGGCTTGAAATGGTTCTTATCTAATGATATGAACTAATCCAAAAGTGTATAGCACCTTGCAGTTACGCACTTTTTGATCATGCTCTGATTAACTTAACTTGTTGATCACTCGGGATTGACGCAAATCGTATAACAGCGTTTCTGGCGACTCTACATAATGGAAATGAAGACTCAATGCACGAAGTTCCTAGGTTCTAATTAAGTCACGTAAACCTAACCAAATTGAAGGACTTTTGAATCGTTATTTACTTTGTGCAGCGACTGTTAGTTTGATTGAAGTTATTACTCGTTGTTTGCAATGCCGCTGGTTTGAGGACTGTAATAACAAAATGCGGATTGCCGTGCAAGGATTTTTAAAAATAAGTTCAGCTTTAACTGACGGATTTTATAAAAAAAAAAAATATTTGAAGTCTGATATTTACTCAAAGCAAATTTTATTTATTTGTATAAACAGTTTTTTAATTGTCATATTTATAAAATTTCTCCGTAATAAAAACTTACCCAATCGAATTCATCACTTATTGTGTCGACTATAAAGCGAAAGTATTATTTTTCAATTACCCAAAATCAACGAGCCCAATCCTGATTTATCGATTCAACAAACCGGCGGTAAACCAGCAATCCATAAAGTACTACATGATTCATAATGTAATCGATCTATCAACGAAAAGGTGTTGTTCGTTCATAGGTAATTTTGGAGACAATAAATCATCGAAAGGCAATTTATGTGAATGTTGGGAGCAGTTCGCGAATGGCACTTGTTTGTTGATGGATGGACTCCAATTTATTTATGACCGAACATAGAGTTTGTGTCACGCGCCTATTCCACACCTATCTAGTGCCGTTCGGGGGAATGTACATCAGTGTCACAAAAAAGGTTGAAGTCGTTTATACACATTTAACATAAATATACTTAGCTATTTTTTTATATTACCTGTATATAACAACGTAAAATAGCGTAATAGAAACCTCAGAGTTCCTTCAATACTACCTTATTCATCAATTATCATTATTATTATTCCAGACGTATTTTAATATATAATTTGTATGTATTATTCTTAGCGGTAGATACGCAGAAAGAAATAAAAGTTCATTTGCTATTCTTTTTCTTTAACTACAGTTGAAAACGTTTATTTAATGCATTAGCGCTGAGCTCCTCGCGACATTGATTTTAACTTTAAAATCTTGTACTTTGCTAAGAAACTACATCATAATACTTTAATAAACGAAAGGGCTTATTGTATTAGTCTTAAGTAATCCGATTATGCGATTCTTCTCTTCTAGAATAAAGTGCCTTGTACGGGAGGTGAACATGGAGGTATATTTCAATGCCTTTACCTATTAATGTCTCCGATTCGATTCAGTATTTTAGAGATTTTAGAGATTTTGAGGGCTCGTTAATAACAAAAGTTTTATGCAAAAGTTACAAAAGATTTTTTTTCATTAAGTCTTTTCGCAGGTCTTTGTGTAGCCTAAAAATTGTACATATATTCGTGTTGTTAATTAAATCCCTTCTTTAATATCTTTTCAGATTTAATAATCAGATAAATTCTACATTAGGCACTAAATCTAAGTAATCAAAATTTCTGAAAAAGGTGTTAAAAAGGCCACATCTTAGTCTTTAACACTCGTGTCTAGTTCCTAATAAAACAATAACATTTGGCAATCTCTTAGGCAGGAACATCAAAAACCAGAAGCTATTTTTGTGTGGAGTAAGGAAGTCTTCCCGGAATTATTCGTTTTATGAGGCTATTTTATTTACAGCGCAAAACTCGAGATTCGTGACTTCAGAGGGAAATCGAGGAGATTCACACACTTTTACGAGATCCGCAAGGTTTAAGCTACATTTCCTTTATGATGCCAATTTTGATAGTACGTTAAAGTTATTTGTTGTAAGGATTTTTTACACCTAACAGTCCATTTATGTAAAGAATTTAAATGATATATTTATCTTTAATTATTTGATTAAAAATCGGCTTAGGGAGATCATGAAACTCTGGAATTTTTCAGATTCTGAATTAACCTTGACAGCACGGGAGAGCGGGGTAGAAATAGCCAGGGGCCAGTTGTGACGCAAACTTTTGCATAATAGCAAGAGGCTTACCCCTGGCTCTTTCAACCCCGCTCACCCCACTCTCAATTCAGTAACTGAAGAATTCCGAAAGCTTATGCCCGTCTTTACACGTATTGATTACTTTTATCCATAAAGTATGTTACCGTTAAGGAAAATGCAATAAAAAAGGTGTGTAGCATTAACGTTTTTTTCCCGAAGATACTTAAGAAAATCTGTCAAGAACATTAAGGAAGAAGAGCCTCAAAAATCTGCCTCAATACGAAGCAATAAGATAAAAAGTCTTTCAAAAGCCTCAAACAATTACAATAAGTATGCTATTATGAAAGTTGCAGTTGGTATTGTATCTCGCAGTTATAATATAAATATTGTAAATGTATCTACATTCTCAGTGAGCGGGAGCGTCGCGAGAGGATGTTCCGGTAAGGAAATTCCGGTCGTAAAAGTTCCAAGTACCTGCAAACGTCAGAGGGAAGATCGATTCAGAGTCCACTTTTTCTCCCCGAATACGAATTCACAACGCAACGCAGTCAACCGTAGTCTACTAAGAACTTTTCGAATTAAAGATGAGGACAGTAAGCGAAGGGAAACGCAGTAAAATTTATTAAGCCATTTAACACATCGTCCGAGTATCAAGCACATTATTGCCCCTATTCCTTTTTACCCAAGCGCGACAATAAAGATTTTACGCTTCGGGCGCGCATTCATTAGGACACAAATATCGCGAAATACGATCCAAAAAGAAGTATTATTTGATATTCAATTTAATACGAATGAAATAAAAGATTTTTTTTCGTAGAGGACGCAATATATTTATGTTACATTTGATAAAATATTTTCTAGCCTATATGGTCTATGTTGGAAGTGTTTCGGTTACTTTGATAAAATCTTGGCCATCGTCATCAACACACGGGTACATTGTTCGATTGATAAGCAATAATCTCTATTCTTCTCAATATGATAGTTTCAACACCATTTCGGAGATCTTTGGGCATTATCCCCTCCACAAATCCGGAACTAAATACTGATGTAATAGGACAATCTAGTTCTCTTATAATCCTGGTTCGCCAATAATCCCAGGCCTTCCCGTAGCCACTAATGGTTAGAAGCCATATTTTAAGTCATGCTGCTCCACCTAAACCGCATTCGATCGATCGCCTGCAATAGCGAAACACACTTTATCTATTAGGGAATGAAAAAGGTAATATAAGGTTAGAGAGAAATAGATTTCCATGACCAGAGAACGTATTCGTGACTAGGTTCCGCTTTTACATTATGCACACACCGTATTTCACACGTCGACGTTAGGTACACATTTGAACTTTGTTTGCATTTGCATAATCCACGAGGACAATTAAAGTTCGGAAGCTTGATACTAGTTCCTGAAAATTAGTTGAAATATAGCAAAGAATTCAAACATTTTATGGATAAATACTCCCCACTTTTTGCAGAAAACAAGAAGAGTCCGAATTATTAATTATGAAGTTGTGTAAACGTAAATACATTTATAAAGATCTCGACTCCTAACTGACGTTAATTCTACACACACTCGCAGTTAAGACGCTTCTCAGTTGTGATAAGAAATCGTATTAAGTGCAAGATTTATTCTCACACACATTTACACAATGTCTAACACAAAGGGTACATTAGGAACGACGTAATGTAGTCGTCCCTAATTAAAACACGTTCCAATTAAAGCCGCTGACAGTGAAATACTAGCGTTTGCACGTGACGAATGTCTCCGTAAACGGAAACGTGATAGCGAGTAATACCGTAACGTGACAGTGTTATGTAGACTTTCGTTAATTATGAGCTGTGACCAAACTTTTTATATTCTCAATGACGGGAGATTATATTTAATCAGTTGTTGCAGTCAAATGGATTTACTCTACACTTTATCCGTTATCTAGGAATCCAGTAAAAGCTTCTTTAATCCGAGACTGGGACCACTCATTAGTTAGTCTCTTCAATGGATTTAAAAGCGAGCATTCGACGGTCTTACTCAGTGAGGTAACTGAAGTATCTACAATTAAACCATTCTCTAACAACAAGACTCTATAAATCGTTTCAATTAGAATTAAGAAAGGCGTAAGGTACCCGAAATAGAAATCCAATTACAAAGTAATCTAAAACTTCCTTTCATTTTCTTCCTTTTTTATTAAAAGTCGGTATCTACTTTAATTAAGTGGGTATTATATAAACTCGAAATAATGACAAGGGACGATGCTTTATTAGAGTATTCATGAGGGAGATCAACGATTTGTTTTAGCAGCTTATGATACGTTTATTTTTGAATTATTCGAAACATCAAAGTGAATTATGGGAAAAATGGAACAGACCGAACACGTGAGTGGCTCAGGTGAGCTTAATACTATTGGCGGCAAATGGAACAGTACTATCGACGATATAACACATGTATTGTTGTTGTTACCTATTTGTGTTTTTGGTTTATAGTATATTTGTGTTCGATTACTAGATAATCCGCTCCTGTTTGGTTCGGAATATATGTATTATTATGTATGAAAATAGTAGATATTATTGTATGCATTTAAAACAATTGTTGGTAATGTTCTATTTTTGATTTAAAAAAATATGTCACCGATGGTACTGATGGTACAATTTTGTAGGTACCATACTTAGTTCTTTGGGTAGCAAGATAAAGGTTTGTAGTAAAAAGCAACGAAGTACTCATCACAGGCTATTGATATCGAGACAGTACCGTGTAGACGAGAGTTCTTATGTTTGACCAGGCAATCTCCTTCACTTTTATTTTAAAATATACCCAGCAGTTTCTGTTCAAAGATAAGATTTAAGAGTTCCTTTTTTTAACTAAAAAAATAAATGCAATTTTTTTGATGTAGTTAAAAAGGTGACTTTTACTTCTTTTGAGTTTGTGAGAAACACTGTACCTATAGTTAAGATAATCTTTTCCACAGGGTCGTCTAAGGTGCGACAATCCCGTGAACTCCTCAAGAAATCATGGACGAAAAGTTACACGAATATTTTTAGCCCTTACCTTATTTAAATTATTCCACTGGGAAGGAGGGGTCCGAGAATTAGAGAATTATACCAGGGCTTCCTAATACCGACTCAGTAATCCTATTGATATCCGCGTCCGTTTACGTGATACGAATTTTTGTAACCAAACAAACAAAAGACAAACCTACGCCACAAGGAAATACGTGATACTCATTTATAATATTCATTTGCACCTGGCGTCAGCTGTGGATCTATTGAAAAAAGACGATGTTCAAAATGGGAGCGAAAAGAAGTCGAAGAAATACCCCGCAGCTTACCTTGTCGATTAAATTCCGCAGAAGCTCGAACGAAAACAGTTTAAGTCCGAATCGACATCACCCTGTCTATATGGTTCCGTAATATAAGATTGGAATGGTAAGATTTTCATGGAGCCTACGAACCTTTATTCTCATTTTGTTCGCAAAATTTTGGGCTCAGTTGGTTCGATGTGAGGATGAATAAAGAGAGGAATAAGAATCATATTCATTTAGCAGTTCGTACATAATGCTACGCGAATCTCCGATACCTGGCGTTTCGCGCACGTATCTGTATATAAATCAGGTAACAAATTACAAATAAAAAGGTTCGTATAGAGTTTGTGTCGAAAACTTCCGCTGCCTACCAAGTCGTGCGCTACCAGCTGGTCGAAACCATATAAATGATGCGGAAATATCCAAGAATCGTAGATTTGTGTGAAGCTTGAAAGGTGTCGTGCGGTGTGTGTGTTTTCAAACCTCATAAATATTCTTTTATCCGTTCTTACTGAATCCTAAAAACCAATTCTAAGAGAACGTTCAATTATCATCCCTTTTAAGATAATTGTTTGTGTGATTTCCTTTAGCTGGCCGGTCCAGAGCGATCGTAAGATAGATCCCTCTAGATAGAAAATCGTTTTAGATTGATGCGATAAAGACTGTATTATCCAATCCCGATTGATATTCGCTGATCGGGTTTCTCAAACTTATCTGGGATAATATTATTATCGATGAAGACTTCGCGTTCCAGCAAACTTGGTACCTCCTTATTTAGTTTTTTGAAATTATTATATGCTCTGAGTAGAAACAGTTACTATTATATTATCTTGCGTGTGTGTGTAAAGTTCGCATTTTTATAATATACCTAATAAATGCTACATAAGTAGAACATCTGTCATACTTAATCTATTTTAGACATAAAATCTATACGTTCTGTTTTCCGAAATGTATTCTGGTTTCCGAAAACCTAATTATGAAGAAAAGTCCTTTGAGTTTTGTTAAACACCCTTTGAATTCAAATTCATATGACTGACACATTCGCACTCAACTAACAATATACACAAAAACTATAAACCATAAAACATTCGTAAAATTGAAAAATCTGTATGTAATCGTATTGGAATGTATAATACTTTTTACAAAGCCAAGTAATTATAAAAGTACAGAAGGAATTATTTCAGACCCATTTCGGGAATTTCAATTAGAGCTTTAAACGTTCCCGATTGGTATTTAATTATGTCGTAAAAAACCGAACAACTCTCTTGGCTGTACAGAAAATAAAAACACTTTCTTATACAGTTCATTGGGTTGGGCAAAATAAAATATTTAATGTGGGCACTTATAAGTATAGCGTATTGAAGACCAATTTTCATAATTACTGTACGGAATATTTTAGGTATCAAGGAATCATGAATTCGTCCAATATTTGGAGTGATTTATTTATTTATTTAAAATTGCACCAACAAAGTATACACTGTTCATAATTAATCACACATGCATCAAATACAGTAAAAGTGCTACTTTAATTGTAGGCGCAAATAGCACGCACATACATTAACATTTGATGAAAAAAGTGAAAAAGAGAATAGTATAAAAATTAGCTAACAATAAGATTAATTGCAATTAATTAATATTACATTAAATTACAATGATTGTGATCAATGTTTTCTTTCTAAATTAAGTGATAATTTAATTCACGTAGTTAACTGGTCTCACAAGGAATTTAGGGGGTTCGCAGAGCCACAAAGATTTAATTATGAGTAATGTTGGTGAAGCTAATAAAATCTCTAATTACAAATGAATGCACCGATTAATGAACGAATGATTTAAATGAGTGAATTTATTTGCAAATGTGGTTATAAAGTAAGCCATCTAAATCTATACCGTGCCAGCGACAAATAAAGGCAAACGCTCCTTGAACAGTTGCCAGATGAAATAAGAAGAATGCCAGAAGGTCTTTAGACCGTTCACTGGAACATTATTCAAATTAAAGTGAGATGATAAATCCCATTTCCAGAATAATGACAATGAGTATTCGACATACTTACGAAGTTTTTTTTTTTTTTGGAATCCATTGTCTTTAATGACGTTTTAATATATTCAGGGCAGTCAATTCAATCGTCTTAAAGGTAATGTCACTTTTTTTTTAATAATTTGAATGGGCTTTGTCGCCTTAAGCGATTATGCCGCCCTGGTTATATAAAGTTTTTAGTATAGCATATCATTGCCATAGCAAAGTAGGTACATAAATGAAAATTGTATTACACAGACGTCTTAGAATTTAAAAATGAATATTCAACATCATTGGCAGTAAGTAAGTGAACTTAAAATCTATAAGAACGCAAAGCTTTCTCTTGCGCGATTCACTTATTTCTAATTAACTTTTGAATGAAAGTTAGGCTTTGAACGAAGCTTTGTTGGAAAATCTGTTCAAGTAAAGCAGTGTTAAGCACGTAAAAGCTTCTTTTTAAAATGTACGTTAAAGTAGGTATAAAAAGTGAGAAAGAAATCCTTTTTGCATCATTCGCCTATTTATTTATTTGGTAATACAAGATAATTAATATAGGTACCTGTTTACGATAGTCTGTGGTCAAAAGATTGTTTAAAAGTGTAATCTGCGTGTTGTCTATGACTCGATTTTTTTGCTTGTCGTCGTCATCGTGTCGTTTTCGCGCGTAACGGTTCTCGTATCACAGAAATTACTAAAACTATTTCTTTTGCTATCGTATTTTCTCGATTTTGTTGTAGTGGCGAGCCTAGTTTGTAATTGGGCAAGAGCCTTTAGTTTAGCGAACTTAATCAATCAGTTTTCGAAGCAAAATTCCCGGGGAACTGTTGTTAGGCACTTGGATCCCGAAAAGACCATCGAAGTGGTTGAAGAACACTAAGTCTGCGCAGCAGCAGTAACTGTAAGTCCAAGACCTACATATATCAAGAAGAAACCGGTGAGTAATTTCTGTTTGCTAGCAGTTTCCCCAATCCAAATTAATACAGTCAACTCTTATTGAGGGATGATTGGGCGACACCCTGGGCATTTACCCTGATCCAGTTCGAGGCTTGGCTGG
The DNA here is from genome assembly GCA_018251315.1 of Nastra julia. Classification (NCBI taxonomy): domain Eukaryota; kingdom Metazoa; phylum Arthropoda; class Insecta; order Lepidoptera; family Hesperiidae; genus Nastra; species Nastra julia. The sequence continues at coordinate 911 of DWOX01000482.1, read as the reverse complement.
ATCAAACAACTTGTATTAACTATTTTTAATCAAGCCGCCAAACGACTCGTCGTGTTCCGACTGGGGGCTTGAGTGCCAGAGTACACTATACAAGAGGCGACCATCTTAGTCCTCAGGGGTAGCAACGCATCATCTTTTCTCTGTCAGCTCGTTTGCTATTTTAAGACAATAAAAAAAAACTACAATAAAACAATAAAGTTAACTTTGTCCAGGAAACGATTTCTTTTGGTGTAAATATTAGACTTGGCACAAAATCCTTTGTGTGGAGACGAGTTTTATTAATTTGACGTTTCCCGAGATTGAAAGGACTTTAACAACTTAGTCATTTAACCGTTAAATCATGCTGTTATTGATAGTTTCGTACTTCGGATATTCCACGCTAACTTTGGTCTATAGTCCCGCGGCAACGGAACTAATCCCGGATCAAATTTATGCTGTAACTATCCACCGCATTATCCACAACCATAGAACAGAATAGACAACCTACAGAACAAAAAATTGAGGTCAGGTTTTTCTTTTTTTCGCGATCTGATATGTCAGCCGATTGTTATAGCAAATATCGTTATCATTTGTTAGAACGTTATGTTTTTTCGCTTATAATCTCTTGTTTCGAACCTTTGGTCTGAGTCTGCAATCAAACCAACTTCCGGGTGTCCGTTGAATCGAAATTATGCATGCATATACCTATTAATTGGTTGAAACTAGAATATTAAGTAGTATGAAATTAAGATCTACTGCTTGAGACAGAAGATGGCCATTGGAAGTCCTTAAGAAAACCACACACCGCCATCGAAATTGCACTAGTTTGATTCGTTGGGGCAAGGACGTTAATTCTAGATGATATTCAAGATAATACAGTGTTTTCTGAAGGTCTCCTCCTGAATGTATCAGCAAAATGCAACGTTGATGCG